>JAHBCN010003619.1:0-72967 GCA_019359885.1 Listronotus oregonensis | reverse complement strand
GAAAGTAAAAGAAGTGCAACAATAATAATTTTTAAATTTTTTTTACAAATGCCGTAAAAAAATTGGTATTTTTGTTGTCCAAGAGTCATACATAACATTTTGTTTTTTTTTTTAATTAAATCAAATCCGCAAAATAATAAAATAAATCAGAAATATATATTCAATTTTGCGGTACCCTTCTATTGTGTCTCTTGTCCTTCTAATAAGGTTTTTTCTTGGTCTAGCTTTGGTTTTGTCAAATATTTAAATTTGCAGAAGTTAAAAAAATATATTTTATTTAATTGTGACTTTCATTAAAGCTCTTTGTATAGTTCTATATGCAGCAAGATAATTATCTTGTGTAATGCTAATGCATAAACTAAAAATAATGCTGAAACAGAGATTAGTAATCTTTTGGGATGGCTTTAAATTATTTTTTAAATTAAATTTTCATTTATTTAAACAAAAAAATTGAATTTAAATTTCAAACCTGGGAAATACGACAATTGCATTTGCACAATAGCAAGAGGTTTTGACATAATCGCATTGATTATGATAAACCGTTATTACTCTACATCATAAATAAAACACGCGCTTTCTTTATATTACTGCTGTTTCATTTAATAAAAAAATAAAATTAAATTATTTTCTACTGCAGTGCGTAGCTATACTTAATGAACTATTTTGTATGTGCAGCGAATGCATACAGTGACTGCAAGCCTTTACTGTAAACATTTTCTTCACAAGCTGAATTAAGTAAAATTATAATAATTAAAACTTTTGATTATAATGATTATTATATATTGATAATAAATGTTAAAAACACCAGGTACTTTTTTGGTTTAAAATTAGTATACAGGGTTTTTTTGGGGAGCTAATCACAAACCCGAAGAAGATATAAGACCCCACTTGGACCTAACCTCATTAATGGACAAACTTTTCTACAATTCGTTTTTCTTAAAACTGTCACAGTCAAACTAAATTATTTTATGATAGAACACCTTTTATTTTACAGGATTAACATTACTTCCACGATTATTTAGTCATTTGTTTTACTAAAAAATACATTCAAAATTTTTATTTTATATTAAAAAACAACGAAATTATCCAGGATTTTTGGACAAATAAATTGGTACAACTTAAAGGCGTCAAATTTAAAATTTAAATTGTATTTACCAGCATTAAATGTAAAAAAATAATATCTTTAATTTGGAAATTATAAAAATATATTTAATCCACGTAAAAGCAATATTTTATTCTTTTACAAAAGGTGCAATATGATAACAGTGCATAAAGATTCCTGTACATACTTATATTGCAAGATATTTTATTTAGAAGTCAGATGTTACAAGTGAGGCAGGGATGCTTTTCCCTAAATTTGAATATGTTGATGAGGTTTATATTAAATCGGTAGTTATCCTCTTATTTGAACACATACAAAATAAATACACCTAATGTAAACAAATTTTACAATTGTTGCCCAAGTTGTACGACTGCTTAAAAGTCCTTGTTGTTGAATTTTTAAAATTATTTTTTTTCTTTTGGTGGTGTTTTTGTTAAAAATAACGACTAAAGAAATGTAAAATAAATGTTTTCTAAAAAATAATAAATGGTTTACCATAAAATCTTCCACTTTTGGTGTAACTAGTTTTAGGAAAAAGGAATTTGGAAAGTTTGTGCAGTGCTGACGGTAGATCCCATTGGTGATTGACTTTAAGATTGGTGATCAGCGCCCCAAGCAAATCCCTGTATACAAAATTTTAGTAAAATCGGTCGTGGGCCCGATAAATGAAAAATTACCAAACATCAAATAGACGTATAAAAATATCTTTATAGCATTATTAAAAATAAGTAGGTGGACGATTACCTGGCGTCAGTGGGCTTATAGGTGACATCGTACTTGTCCGCGTTGTCCAGCGCTGTGGCCCAAGACACTCTGACCGACGTGGGGTTCAGAAACGTCACGGTTATGTTCTCGGGAGCCGAGGGCCCACCGGGCATGGAGCCTGGAACAAATTACGTTAATTATTTCTTAAACCTTAAAAAATGTATGTAATTATTTTGTATGATTGCGGCGATATTTTAACTTTCTTTCTAAACTAAAATAAAAAAAGGTTTATTACTAGAAAAATAAACAATTAACAGTAATGTTTTTTCCTTTGCAATCCTCATTAGAGCCTCATAGAAGCCACTCGTACATATTACCTCACAATTCATATCAAAACGCCCTAAAATGTTCATATTATCCTATTTTTATTCTTATATTGATAATAATATTACCTCTTACTAGCCCCGGCTGCCTACAATACCTCAGTACTTAGGTATTAAGTATCAATAAAACAAAGAATAAATACATATATTCAGCAAGGAGTGGATGCTTTAAATATTCTTTTGTAAAAAATTCTATTGTCTTTAATTTAAAGTTTTATTTTTTTTAGACCACACAGGTATTACATTAAAATATCTCCAGGTACCCTTTTTATGTAGAACTAGGTGGAAAACAATTATTATTTATTAAATAAAAAAATATTAATACCAGTAAAGTTATGGCGAAATCATAATAAAAAAATTAATAAAATTGCCCGAAACTATGCCGCTGGTCCATAATAGTAACACAAGTTTATCATCAGAAGGTGTATTTCAGTCAATGTTTTAACTGTACCATGTTCCATTCAAATCAAATTGCTCGATTTAAAAATAAAAGAAAAATCCCAATTTTAAAAGTTGTTCTTTACACCCTGTATCTTAAAAATGGGGCCCATTTGGAGCTATATTTATATAACATTTTCTATTTAGCGGTATATGTTTTTTGAATCACTCACTTAATATACAGAGTGTAAATTTACTACCTAGAAATATAAAACTAAAACCTATTTTGATATGTACTTAATCTCTTTTATGTTAACAGCACAAGACCTGAATTTCTAGCGCGTTTGCTGATCTTTTATTTCATATATGGATTAGGTCGTTCTATGAATATAAATTTTCATGAACTATATGCTTTAACAAACAGAATTTGAATTTAGGGATTAAATCTTCTGATGCTATTTTATCATTCGACATTATATTTTATTAAAAAATGTCGTTAGAAATGTATGAAATATTCATACCCAATATGTTCATTTGAAAATTTTTAAAATATTTTATTCGCTTTAATGTATTATAAGAGTAGGCAGTGGGCAGTATAAGGTAATGATACGATTTATTTACTTTATGCATGTGGATCAGGCAATTAAGACACTCTGTACAACTCAACCACACTTTATTTACTACTTTACAATATCACCACCGTCTTCTAAGCCACAATAGACCGATCGGTCGCGGTGGAAGGGTGTTATACCCACTCACCTTAAACCTACTATCTTCTATACTAACGCTTTCATTACTATTATACAGCTCCACAAAAAAAGGTAACGCTTCAAAAAACTTGATCATGGTATCTTCATGTTTTTGGGGTCGCTTAAGCCGAATCCGGGGTCAGTTTGACCCTACGTTAGGGTCAAGCGCATTTCAAGGTCAAATCTGTATAATTACGCAGCCCAATTAAAAAAAATGAAGGTTCGAAAGACTTGATTATGGTATCTTTATGTTTTTGAGGTCGCTAAATTCAAATCAGTTTGACCTTATCTGGTCTGGGTCAAGGGCACTTTAAGGTCAAATCTGCAAAATTATTCGTAATCAAATTTGAAGGGTGTATACTATAACCTATGTTTTTGAGATGACTGAGTACGAATCCATGGTAAGATCTGTGATATTATAATTTGGCAGATTTGACCTTGAAATATCTCTTGACCATGACCCAATGGGTTAAACTGATCACGAATTCATATTCGGTGTCCTTAAAAACATAAGTAAATTTGACTTTATAATGCTCTTGACCCTGACCTTATTGGGTCAAACTAACGCGGATTCGGATTCAGCAACCCCAAAAACGCAAAGATAAGATTTTTAAGTCTTTCGGAACTTTGGGTCTGAATCAAGGTCATTTCAAAGTCAAATCTGCAAAAATAATCGCAACCAAATTTGAAAAGTGTATACTTATGTTTCTAAGGTCCTTGAACCCGAATCTGTGTTCAGTTTGACCCCATCAAATATAGTTGCGATTTGACCTTGAAATGCTCCTGACCTTGACATGATGGGGTCAAACTGACCCCGGATTCGGTTTTAGCGACCCCAAAAACTTAAAGATACCATGGTCAAATTTTTTGAACCTTTAAATTTTATTTTTTTGTAGAGCTGTGTAATATATCTAACTAACTATGTCCACTGTCTTATATATCTATTTTAATGTTCTATAATATTCCAGAAACATTAACTTGATGGTTCTATACTACGTCTTATAATATACTAGACTAAAACTAGAAATTTTTTTAAGAGTGCTTCCACATAACTATTTATATTTGTCATATTGCAATAGTATGTTGAAAATGCGGATTTCTGTGTTAAGATATCTCTTATTGATATGGAAGAAAAATTGTTTACTTTATACTACTTTTGTACGCCCTGATATATTGACAGATCAGATAACTGTGTTGTTGTAAATTTAACACATTTTTAAATTTTACTGGTTTAAAAATAAATAAAGAGAATATTATTGGATATTCTAGTACTAAATCTCAGCTGACTTATTGTAGTTACTTGTTACCTTACACTTTTGACAGCTAATACTTTTAACCCACTTCAGGTATTTTTATTATCACTTAATACGACAAGATATAAGTATTTTACTTACCGACTTCTTTTTTTTACTGTTTGAATTAATTTTAGAAAATTTATACACGGTACCGTTTAAATTATTCAACAGGTTGGCAAATTATTACTTTTAATTAGATTAAGTTAATTATTGTATTTTTATAGTATTGTAGTGCGGCTCGTACTGCAAAACGTCATACTCGTAGAAAATGCATGTCATTCCATGCGAATTCGACACTCCAATTTTTCTACAGTGGAAACTGTTACACAAAATGGGACTGGTAATATATATTTTTTTTAAATGTCAAAAAACTGTTTTAGTTATTTACTTTGTTTGTATTTGCATTGCTCGCATTGCTATGCAGTTGCTATGTTAGCTTAGTTCTTACTTTCAATAAATTACTTAAGTCAGTGTACAATATAACACCTAGGGAACCTACAAATAAACTAAATTCTAAAACACCTTGCCCTGACACTAAATTTGTCCTGCACATGTATTTGTTATAAGGGCTTTAACAAACTTACAGGACTTGAATGGTCGCTTGAATATTGAGGAAGTTAGTTCAAGTGTTAACATTAAATAGTGTGATCTGGGATCGACATCAATAGTTAATATAATAGGTGGAAATCAAGCTGTTTTAGTACGTTTATTAAATGAAAATTACGTAAATATTTGTGCATTATGTGGTGAGTTTAGGATGGTATCAATATTGTCTATGGACGTAAGAATTTTAATATAATATGAGTTAATAATTTCTACGTAATGTGTTTAAGATAAGAAGATTTAAGGTAATCCATAATCGCAAAGCCACAAACTTTTTTTTGGGAAGAAATTTGTCCGCTCCTCCTATTTACTATACGAATGTATGACACGCACGCTGTACATAAGTACGTTAAAGCTTTTTGTTTCCGTTATTACGTTATACAAAATTAAGTTTTTTACTTATTCTAAAAGTTAACAGTACAATTATTTTCTTTAAAGGTTATATAGAGTAGTACAGACGCCCAAAAATTTGATTTGATTTTTTTTAAGAATAACTTTGAATTTTATTAAAGTAAAAATGTATACACACAAAATGGTAACTTTTAATTCCATCCTAACATTTTTTAATTGTATAAATAAATATTATGGAAGCTACCATAGCTGATCTGCCGGAGCACTTTTAAAAAGATATGTTTTAAATGAAGTGTATCTTTTGAAAATGAAAAAATATTTCGTTAACATAAAGTATTGTCTTGTAATTGATCAAGGAAATAAGCAAAATAATGTTTTTTTAAATAGCGATTTAAAAAAAAAACCCATTTTCACAAAAATGTAAGACCCTATTGTATATAAAATGTAAAATATTTATTGATAAGAAAGAACCATCAAATAAAAATTTTAAACTGATCAATGGCCAGTCCCGAGAAATCTTGCTCAACTACTTTTAGGCCACAGTTTTAAGAAATATGCGCGTCTGACTAGAAATGGATTTTAAAAAAATTGTAACCTTAAAGAGTAGCAGTCTGCATAAGAAAGATAAGTTCTGTAAGCAAGACTATTCTGCAGGAAAAACATACTGAAACGCCAGCTTGGTTTAGAGTACACGGCAAAAACCCACCTAAAAGCAAAATGCAATGTCTGGGACAAAGGTTATTAAATGCCAAAGTGGATTTGTTACATTTGAAATAAGATGGTAGTCATGCCGGAGTAGAAAGCTTAATTTAAAAACAGAGAAATCTTTTCTGTCTAAAAATGTATATTATTTCTTCAAGAACAACGAATAAGAAATAAGAAAATTTTTAATTTATTTCTATCTAAAAAAATACAATATCTGAGGATATCTATAAAATCCAACATTATTAAATGCCAGACTGAATTTGCATACATTCAAAATAGGATGGTAGTGGTATCGGGACAGACAACTTATTTTTTTTAAATGTATATTTTTTCTTTGATAACAAACAACCAAAATAGAAAAAGCTATTTTCTTTTTTTGTCAAATTTAATTTTAGACTAAGCTTTATCAGTTTTTTGGTGGATATATAACAATAATCAAGATATATTCCCTCTCAGAAAGATTCGAAACAATTGTTAAATAAATAAAAGGATTCTGCGATTTACTTATGGAAAATCGGTTTTGGCGAATTGTTTTCAAACCTTGCATAGTAATAGTTCTCAACCCCCCCCCAAAATCACCCTCAAATATCATTGGGAATTTTTCTTATGGAAAATGGGTTTCGGCCAATTCTTTTTAAACTTTGCCTAGTGATAGTTTTTAACATGCTAATCAAAAGTCTCCACGGGCACAAAACCTGAGGAACCTCTCAAAATCACCCTTAAAGGTCTCTGGGGATGATTTTGACTGAAAGTTTGGTCAATTGTTCTGCGGAATAATTTGATAGTGTTGTAAAATAATAAATGGCTTCGCCCCGCGTCAACAGGAAAACAGACTTTCGTAATTGGTAAGATTGGAGCCTAAGAGATGTCAGCCAGTAGCTACTTAAGTTGTTACAATTCCACAACACTACTAAAAAAGTGCCGCAGAGCAATTAAGCAAAACTATCAGCCAAGATCATCCCAAGTGACCTTTAAGAGTAACTTGGGGGTTGGAAAGGATTTTCGTGTTTTGTGCCGATGGAGACTTTTAATCAGCGTGTTAAAAACTATCACTGTGCAAAGTTTAAAAATAATCGACTGTACCCCAATTTTCCTAAGAAAAATCCCCAGTGACCTTTGAGGGTGATTCTGGAAGCGTTGGGGAGGGTTTCGAGTTTTTTGTCGTGAAGACTTTTGATTAGCGTGTTAAGAACAGTCAAAACAATTGGCCAAAACCCATTTTCCATAATAAAATTGCGGGGTCCATTACTTTAATCGCCCATATCTTTGTGAGCATTGGTCGCTGAAAAAAATTGTAATAAGAAAAAAGTTTCATAGTTAAATTTTAATAAAACAATTATTTTTATTAGCAGGGTTAGTTAAAAATTGCAAAATTCACTATGCTTGTTACAAAATTGCAAAACCAAAAAAAAAAGAAACATCACGCCTTAGTTCGCGAAATGTAGTTCGGTAGTTTTTGCACAAAAATTTTGCAAATTGGATAGAGTCTAAAATATCGAACTTGGAATTAGATTTCTTTGTTTTTACAGTTTGTTTTTTTCTTAAATAATTTGGACTTTTTAAGAGGGAGCATATCTTGATTCTTCTTATGTACATCTTTTTAAAGAGTTTCTAGCAAAAACATGATTGCCACCTGGTACATCAAAAACCTCTGTTTTTTACAGAAAAAAGCCTGGTATATTTAAGTTTATGTTTATTTTTGCAATGTCATAACAAACGTTTAGAATAAGCGTGTTTTTAAAATCTTATATTTTAAAGCTTTAAAAACGTGAATCTACATAACGACACAGTTTGTGTAGGAGTGAATTCAGGTCATAAGTATAATAAAAATGTGTTTTATAAGACGTCGTTACCATGAGATAACATACATAAACGCTTTACAGCTTAGCGAAGGGATTTACCGTAAGCCATTATTTAGTAATAGCAACATATTACTCTTACGATATGATTTATAATTTAAAAGGTTATAAACTACATTTATTATAAAATATTTTCTTTGTGAAATTTTACCGTTTAGTTAGTATCAAATTATGTGCTATACATAATTTCTTTTTTATTAATATACAGGTTCATCAATGAGGATTAGGATAAGGGAAAAAAGTATATAAGAATAAGAATTTGCTCATAATTTTTTAAAAGCGTATCTTTTTACTACGTTTTAAAAAAGGTTTTCGTAATCATTTCTAGTGACAACAAAAATAATAATTTTATTGTATGTTTTACTTTTGGCAGTACGTATTAGAAGTAATAATAAACGGTAGACTTTGACAGAAAATTTTCGTTTGTGTTTTGGACTTATCTTTTCGTATATTATATAAATAACATCTTATTTATTGATTTGGTTTTAAACCAAAGGATTTTGTGTGTAACAACATAATTAATTTTGTTTATATGAAAATTCGCTATTGATTAAAAAAAAAAAGGAAAAGTAACAATAAGTACCTGAAATGCAAAAACACAAGAAAGCATATTATGTAAAAGTCAAGTGTTTACTATAACTTTTAATACATATTGGTAAAAAACACGTAATTCTGTTCTTACTAAAAATGTATACTTTTTGTTGAAATGTACCGAGAAACGCTTTTAAAAACAAGCCAATAAATAAGAATCATAATTTTATGCAGTATTTCTTTTGTTTTTGTTCAGATTTTTTTCTTTTTTTTTTTGAAATTTGATTAAATTTTATAATTAAGTAAAAACCATAACCTGTTGAAATTTTTTTACGACACAATTTTCTTATGCATATATTTAAAATGCCTCTAATTTCAAGCAAAATGCAAATATTTTTGCAAAATTACTACTAACTAGAACTAACCATGAGCAAAACTTAGATGATGTTAATAAACTGCAAACTGAAACAAATAACATTGACATGATGGCGCCAAGGTACAGGAGATATTATCCCTTCCTTTTCCTGATAAAATTTACTTTATTCAGACGCTTCCATATTCTTCGGTAATTTAACATACATTTTTCTAAGGGTGCCCTTGGCAGCCCCATTTTTCAAATTGTTTGCTTCAACGAACTAGATGTATGTACTTGCTCTTGATTTATTTATTTTTATTTTTATTTTTTAAACAAAGGAAATACAACGGAAAACGAAAAAACCCCGGGGGGATCCAAAATTTAAAAATTTAAACTTTTTTTTAAAAAAATTTTTTTGTATAAAAAATAAAAATTTAAGCTAAAGACTACATAAAAATATAAGAACTCTTTTTAAAAAAAAATCAAAAAAAAAACAGAAGGCAAAGTAAAAAAAATACCTCTAGGAAATTTTAAAAATTTTTTTAATATAGTTTTTTTTAAAATAATAATTAAAAAAAACTATTTAATTAGCACATATATATTTTTTTTTTTTCCTGAAGGAAAAAAAAATTTGTTTAAAACCCTTTAAAAAACTCCTGGGGAACATTGATTTTTTGCAGTATGCAAGGGCACTGTATAATATTATTTAATATTTTATACAAACATATAAGATCGAAGGCAAATCTGCGGTCACACAGGGACTTCAGATGAAAATGAGTTCATGCAATAGTGATATCGTCAATGTCAATAATTTTATTTTTTTGTTTTGTATCCTTTCAAGCCTTTCAATTTTTAAAAATATGTACTCTGGGGTTTGGGGGGAAATTTTCTTAAAACAAAAAAACCTTTTTTTATATATATATATATATATATATATATATATATATATATATATATATATATATATATATATATATATTTTTAATTTTAAAAAAATTTTATTTATTTTTAAAAAATTTAAATTTTTTTTTTTAAAAACAAAAAATATTTAAATTTAAAAAAATAAAAAAATAAAAAAATTTTAAAAAATTTTTTTATTTAAAAAATTTTTATAAAAAATAAAAAATTAATTTAAAAAAAAAAAAAAATATAAATTTTTATAATTTATTTAAAATTTTTTAAAATTTTTTTTTTTAAAATATTTTATATAAAAAAAAATTTTAAATTTTTTTAAAAAAAAAATTAAATTTTTTTAAAAATATAAATAAATTTAAAATTTTTTTTTTTATAAATTTTTAAATTTTTTATGAAGAAATTATTAGCTTGATATTTCTAAATAACTTGCACTTTCTAATTACAACATTCTTAAAGCCGAACTTACAACTTCATCAACATTCAAGTCAAAAATAAGCGTGGAATCAAAAATCCCGAATATTATCCATCTTTTTTAAGTGAAAAACATGATTAAACTGAGTTTAATTACGAGAAAATGCAATTTATGTGCATTTATCTAAATTTAAAAATAAACTGTTTTGATCACAATATATAATCAAGCAATTTAAATCAAGACTTTAAATGAAAGAATATACCCTTTCAAATCATCAGCATAAAGTAAGTAGTCACAGTGCTAAAAACAAGGTTCAATATTATTAAGGTAAATGATGAAAAACAGCGGTCCCAAGTGTGACCCTTGGGGTACACCGGAAGTGGTAATCAATGGTTTTGAACAGAAACTCTGGACAAAGACATACTGTGGACCATTTTCGATATAAGATTCTACCCACCTAAGATGCTTGATGCTCAGAAGGTAATTATAAAGAGGTATTATGTAACTGCATCTTCAAAATTATTGGCTTAAATGAAAGGAGCAGGTCGGAGTATCATAGAAAAACCAAGAATTGTAATTCCAAATCCACGATAAACTATAATCTATTTCCCTTACATTGCGTTTTATCGCGGAACAGCCCAACTAATTAAAAGCGTCAAATCACGTACCATAAAAACCTATAAATTTACGGTCCAGACATCTTTCTGACGCCTCTGGAAAGAGGGCAAAATATTTTTGCTATTTTTGTACAATATTTTGTTGGCTTGAATAGGAAAATAAAACCTAGTTTTAACAAAACAAACAACTTCGAAAACGTATTTCAAATACTATCTAGAAGCTTTTAAATATAAAGAGAAAACCCTTAAAAGGTTTTATAGATCCAAACTTTATGGAATATTGTTTGAGGCAAAAAGAACAATTTTATTTTATTTGCTTCTAAGTTAAAGTCAAAATAATATAAATAAAAACAAGTTATTTATAGTGTTTTTAAAATTGGAATTTTGTTTTGGGTTAAATATATTTAAAATACAGGTAGACAGACCGTAAGTACCTTGAGTTTCTTGGTAAATCCCAGATCATTACTCTTGGCATATCCAAAGGTTTTTAGATCGAGCGTATTCGGCTTCTTAACGAACTTTCTTCCTACGGTCTTTCATCCAAGCTTTGTTTTTGGCTCTCCAGTTTCCTTTCTAATCGACGTATATAATGTATTGTAGATGGGCATTCTTTCAGCTCCTACCAAATAAATACTGGGGTGCCCCAGGGCTCAGTACTGGCACCAACTCTGTTTCTTCTTCACATCAACGATCTTCTCTCTTCCACAATCAATTTTGTCCATAGTTTTGTTGACGTTAGTACCCTTTACTCTAATAATCAGTTTTTAAGCCACCCTATAACTCTGATTTGAAAAACAAGCGCAGGTCAATGCAAATATCTCTTTTACAAGACCTTTATGGTCTGTCTCAAGACAAAAAAGGGTGTTATATAAATTTTAGATGTTTTTTCGTGAGACAGAAAATATTTTTTTTTATTCTACCAGGTGCCCACGAAATTACTAGTAAAACGATTTTGAAATTTAAGTAAGATATATGGCTGGATAGGATGCAGATTCTTAATGTTTTAACATTTATGTGTCACTTTCGAGATAACCGGAAGCGCTACCAACTTTATTATTTTAAATAAAACACCCTGTATAATAAAAACAAGAAGATTTTACAGAAAAATCTAAAAAAATACATGTGCCATACGCTATACTTATATCGACTAGTCTTCAAAAACATGCCGTTCCAAAATGTCATAATAGTCCGGAAGCCGGCAATCTTAAAAGTCCCGTGATCGCGGATTTGCTAAATTTTCATATAAATTAATAGCTTTTAGTTATATAAACACAATGCATTCGGTAAGCCTCGATTTAGATGACCGAAAATATAAAAAAATAAAAAAAAGCAAAAATGTTTCCCCGTCATCGCGGATTTCGATAAAAAATGGTGTATTCTATGGGAAATTTTGTAATTTAACGTAAAAAAATTAGTTTACCAATTTTATTTAGCCGAAAGGGCCAGGTTACCTATTTAAAGGGTGTGATTGAGGGGTAAAATTTCCCCATCATTCCGGAAAACTTGAACTTCATATGTATTAAAAATATTTTTATAGCTTTTCATCTATAGATATTAAAATTATCAACGATCTTCATTTATTCCACAATTTAAGACCATCCGTGACAGACATTCGAAAAGATAGCACAATTTATTTTGAATAAAATATGCAACACCGCTGCTTCAGAAGTTCATTTAATTTACGACAGATATTTTTCTCCATCAATCAATACAGAAAGATCAATTCGCGACGAAGATGACATACCATTCTCAATCACGGGTCCTCTACAAAGCAGACCAACTGATTTTAATAAAAGTCTGAGTAACCGTAAATTTAAAAAAGCGATAGTGAACTTTTTATATGAATATTGGATAGATAATTCGCTCAGCTCTATTTTTAACAACAAAAATTTTTTTGACAGTTGAAGACAAGTGTTTTACCTACCATAATATAAATGGAACAGTCACTAGAATACAGAATAAAATTATACATGCTACTATGATGGAAGCTGATACAAGGATTTTTTTTCATCTGAACAAATTTTACCTCGTCATAAAATTCTTATAAAGTCAATAGATACCGACGTTTTAATCATTTGTCTGCGGACTCCGCTCTGGACGATCTGAGCAGACTCCTGACAAAGTCAATCGATGACAAAGAGATAGCGCTTGGCACATTTCTAGACATAGAGGGAGCGTTCAACAACGTTCCAACAGGATCGTTAATAAAGGCTCTTACACGAAGGAACATCCCACACACCATATGCTACTGGATGGAGGCCAGCCTAAGAAACAGGGTCATTAGATCCACCTTGGGCGAGGACACCATAGAAGCTGAGGTGGGGAGGGGCTGCCCACAAGGAGGTGTGCTATCACCATTATACTGGGCGATTAGTCGTCGACCTTCTGGCAAAAATGGCCAAAGAGAGGTTTCACTGCCTCGGCTACGCAGACGACATAGCCATCGTAGTTAGAGGTAAGCACTTAGACTTTGTTTCAGAAAGACGCAAACGCACTGAACATCGTAGACGAATGGTGCAGGGAGGAAGATCTGTCGGTTAATCCACAAGAGACCGTTATTGTTCCCTTCACAAAGAAAAGAGCACTAAGGGCACTCAGATGTCCAAAGCTCAATGGAGTGGAAATCCCCTTCTCAAAAGAGGTTAAGTATCTAGGAGTCATTTTTGACCAAAAGATGAACTGGGGACCACACCTCAACAAACTTGTTCAGAAGGCAAAAATTGCCCTCGGGAGATGTCGCAGACTTTGTGGAAAAAGCTGGGACTTAACCCAAAGATGAACATGTGGTTGTATAAAATGGTAATAAGACCCATGATAACCTATGGTTCAGTTGCCTGGGGGGCAAGAGTCTCACAGACCATAGCAATCAGACAACTTCAAAGTGTGCAAAGGCTAGCATGCGTATGCATCACGGGAGCTATGAGAACAACTCCAACCGCAGCCCTGGAAGTGCTGCTAAACCTGCCGCCACTCCACATCTACATACAGGGGCAAGTAAAGGCGGTACTCTATAGGCTCAAAGGAGGTCAAAGTCCAATTATAGAACACCGAAGGACTCCAAGATGGGAAATAGAGGAGGACCAAGAGGTCAGCTCATTGTTTGAGATGCCTCAGACAGGACAACCCCCGTTTCATCTTCAATAGACACTTTCGTATTGTCATGCCAGATAGGGAGGACTGGAAGGAAGGCCCTCCAATCAAAGCCGATCATATCTGGTATACAGATGGCTCCAAGACCAACAAGGTGTAGGAGCTGCATCTATGGAGATAAGCCTAGAGAAAAGGTAATCTTAAGTCTCGGTCAGCACGCCACGGTTTTCAAGCGGAAATCGCAGCAATAGTGCATTGCGCCGTGAGGATTAAAGAAAAGGGAGTAAAGGAAAAATATCGTCATTTACTCAGATAGCCAAGCGGCCTTGAAGGCCATCAGTTCCCCAAAAGTTACTTCCAAACTAGTCGGGGACTGTATACAGGCCCTGGAAAAGTCGGCTTGGAAAACAAACTTACGGTAGCCTGGGTACCAGGCCACGAGGGCCATCCAGGTAACGAAGAGGCCGACGACCTAGCCAAAAGAGGATCAGCCGCGGAAATGATAGGCCCGGAGCCATTCTGCGGTATCTCGGCAGGTCTCTTCAAAGCATCTATTAAGAGTTGGGTAGACAGACAGTTTCAAAGCTGGTGGGAACAAACACCGGGACAACGACAGGCAAAGCAGTTCATTAAGACCTTCTCGGCCAAGTTTACATCGGACCTACTGAGCCACAGCCGTAAGGTCGTAAGAATAACGGTAGGTCAACTAACAGGACATTGTAAACTCAACAAGCACCTGGAAAGAATAAACCTGGTGGAGGATAGCCTGTGTAGGTTCTGCCAGGAGGCTGAAGAAACAGCCTTACATGTGTGGTGCCATTGCGAAGCACTATGCAGGCTTAGGTTTACTAGGCTTGGGAAGGAGAAGCCAAAACCGGCAAGTTATATGGAGTGGCCAGTGTCGAGACTCTGGAGTCTAGTTAAGAAGACGGGCTTGGACAAGGTACTCTAAAGAACGATAGGAGAAACCACAATAAATCTGGTAAGGTTGCAGTGGTGGAGGTCATTTTTCGCCATCTCCGCTCAAATAATCTAATCTAATCTAATCATTTGTCTTGGAAATACACACAAATTCAAAGATCTGGATATATGAATGACAACTAAAATCAATAAAGAAATTAATTATATAAACTGTACAGATCTTGCAGCTAAATTAGGTTTATCACTCTGTCGAGCTCTTCCGGGTTTTCATGCCTTTACAGGTTGTGACTATACCGCGGCTTTTATTCGTAAAGCAAAAATAAAACCATACAATTTATTGATACAAAATGAAGAGTATTAAAATATTTTTGAGCATTTGACGAATCCACAAGACATTAACAATAAAGGAAAAACAGATATAATACAACGATTTACTAATGAAATGTACAATGTTGAAAATAGTGATGTGACTGCTGCAAGATTTAAATTATTTTTGAAGTTCTTTGCAAGTACAAGTGACAAAGAAGAATTTTTTCAAAGGCATATAAATTTAATTTTAGTAAATTTCCCCCGCCGAAAACTTTTTCACAAAAAATTTTAGCACAATATTTTTAATAAAAAGTGGCAAATTGAACCATCATGCATTTCGTATGACCCCACCGAATGTGGATGGAATTTAGGAAAATAATTTGTATAAAAAATTTTTTATTGTATTATCTTTAATTAAAAATTTATTACGATATTTAAACAATTGAAAAAAAAGAACTCAAATAAAAATGTTGCTTTTTTCCTTTTATCATATTTATCCTTTTACAACTTGTTGATGTAAAAAGATTTAATTTAAGACTTATTATTATTGATGTAATCGAGGTATAGAATAAAACTGGAAGCCCCCTTTTGGGAAAAAAATTTTTAAAATTACAAAAAAAACAAATTAAAAAAAATTTTCCGGGAAAGGGTGGGGAAATTTTACCCCCCAATACACCCCTTTTAAAAAGGTAAGCCGGGCCCTTTGTTGGGTAAAATTGGCAAGCTAATTTTTACGTTAAATTCAAAATTTCCTGTGAAACACCATTTTTTTTCGAAACGCGATGACGGGGGGAACATTTTTGCTTTTTTAATAATTTTTTTAAAAATTTTCGCCAACAAATCGAGGTTTCCAATGCATTTGTCCTATAACTAAAAGCTGATAATTTATATAAAAATTTTGCAAATCTGCGATCACGGGACTTTTAAGATTGCCGGCTCCCGGACTATAATAACCGCCATGTTTATCTGTTTTGTTAAAAAACAAATAAAGGTGGAAAAAGAATATTCGATTTTTCCGAACTTATTTAATGGACCTTATTTTTTAATGCCGTAAAAATACGACTTTCGGTTTTAGCAAAAGGTCTAAAGAAATTGACTTTCGGAAACAAACAAGTTCAATTAATTAAATTAAAAACACTATCTTTAAGCCCTAAAGGGTATTGGCGCCTAGCTAGGCTTGTTGAGAATAAAAAGGCCTGCTTTTTCCCCTTACTAACTTAACTTACTAACCCCAACTTGATTTTTTTCTTGAAAAATTAAGATAATTTCGTTTTCGTTAATCATGCGTGAAAATCCTTTTAGAAATGCTAATTAGACGATAGTCCTAACTTAGTTTTCAAAATAAAATTGGGTTTTAAAAAATACTAATATTTTTTCCAAGGTTTATAGTGTCTGGGGTACAAAAATACCCCAGTCCGTAATACTTGTAGGCGTGCAAAAACTATTTTCTGTTGTTGTAGACAGGTATTTTTTCGTCGCTAATAGCGCGTCTCTTAGCTAAAAACTTGACACTTTGTGGTACAGTACGCAAGAATAAAACATTTATTCTAAAGGAACTTCTTCCGTTGAAAACTCGGCAATCTCCCTTATCTTTGTTTACTAAGGACCTAACGATTAGTCCTATTCCGCTGACAAAACAAGCTGTCTGTATTATCGACTAAACATGCTTTAGACGAAGCATGATGACCAAGTATAAACCTGAAATAGTTCTGCACTACAATATAACTAAAGGTACCGTTCATACCGCGGACAAAATGTTAAAGGAATACACAACGCGAAGAATGACGAACTGATGGCCAATGGTTATTTTTGGTCATCTCATTGATACCGCAGCTCTAAATTCCTTTATTCTAAAAAAACTAAAGTATCCCGATTGGAACAAGTCAGATCTAGATGCTAGGCCCAAATTTCTCTTAGGCCTTGGAAAAGAACTTGTAAAGGACAAAATACGTAGAAGATTTGGTAACATGGATAGGATTTAGCAACTAATCCGCGATCACATGATCACTGTGGACCCCGAGTTAGGCGGCCTTCATGTACAACCTTTAGCGGAGAGATCATCTGGTCGTTGTGTTATTTGTCCTCGCCAAAAAGACAGAAAAACCCACAATAAATGCAAATCGTGTAAAAATTTTGTTTGCCTAGAACACAGTGAGAAAAAAGTTTTTTGGGGACAGTGCAAAACTTAAAAATTGTTTTACTTAAAAAAAATTTTCTTTGGGATATCGTTTTATATTTGTATATTTTGTTATAATAAATATTTTGTTTATATATTTTATTAATTGTGTTTGATTTAACGTCAAATATAAAATATTATAAAAAATTTAGTAAAAAATCAATAAATTAGCTGGGGTACAAAATTACCCCAGTTAGTACTTTACGGGGTTTAAAGTCAGTCAGTATTAGGAAGGTTAAAATGTTTTATTGAATCATAAAGATTTTTCGTTTTTTTTTTAGATAGCTTAGGCGCATTAATTTTTTTTTAGTTTTGTAGGTCTTCGAAACGCGAATAAAGCATTTTTTTTTTCAAAAATTTTTGGTCGTAATTTTTTTGTTTTTAACTTTTAAATTTTTTAAAAATTTTCTTTTTAACCCAAATATTGACTTGATTATGAATAAAAAAAAATATATTTTTTTTTTAAAAATTTTAAAAATTTTTTTAATTTTAAAAAAGGGAATTTAAAAAGGGCCAAAAAATTTAAAAAAATATTTTTTTTTTTTTTTTAAAAAATTTTATTGATATTCTTTAAATTTAAAAAGGAATTTTTAAAATTTTTTTTTTAAAAATAACAAAAAATAATTAAAAAATATTTAATTTAAAAAAAACAAAAAAAAAGTCTTTTCCAGTAAAATTTTTTAATAAAGATATTTAAATTTTTTTTTTTAACAAAACTTAAATTTATTAAAATTTTATTTTTTTGGAAAAAAAAAACAATAACCTTTAACCTTTTAAAATTTAAAAATTCAACACTAAAAATTCCCAAAAAACAAAAATTTTTTTTAAATTTGCCAAAGGGGGGGGTCTATATTTTGTAAAAAAAAATAAAATTTTAAAAACCCCCAAAAAAAATTAATTTTCTTTTTTGGCAAAATCTTTTTGGGGAAATTTTTTAAAAAACAAAAATTTCCTTTTCCATGTTCAATCCCTTTTAAAGAGCCAAAATTCTTTTTACCGAAAGCGTTATTTTGGGTAATTTAACGGGCAAAACCAGGGCTTTCCTAGCCCAGCGGGCTTTCAAAAAGCTTGTTTTTTTTTTTTTTTTTTTTTTTTTTTTTTTTTTTTTTTTTTTTTTTTTTTTTTTTTTTTTTTTTTTTTTTTTTTTTTTTTTTTTTTTTTTTTTTTTTTTTTTTTTTTTTTTTTTTTTTTTTTTTTTTTTTTTTTTTTTTTTTTTTCTTTTCGAGCCGAAAATAATTTTTCCTTCAAATCCATAAACTTTGTATGTATTGCAAATCAGACCTTCTTTAGAATATTTTTCTCATGTCTGGGCAATGGCGTCTCCTACAACACTTAGCATTCTGGACTCCATTTAAAAAAGTGCTATTCGTCCAATTAATGATCCTACGCTTAGAGAGAGGCTTCCTCCTCTTGCCCACCGTCGAGCTGTAAGGGATCTGTCGTTCTTCTAAAGGTATTTTCACGGCTTCTGCTCAGAGAAGTTGACCAGTATAATTCCTCCTTTGGCAGCTCCCAACAGAGCAACACGTGGTGCATCTTTTATGCATCCTTTTACAGTTCAACTAAAGAGGCCTTGAACTTCTCACTTCCTTTGTTCCTTCGTTCCTAAAGCGTCCAGATTATGAAACCTGCTACCCGCAGAAGTTTTTCCTTCTGCTCCCAGTCTCCGAATATTTTTGTTCCGTGTGAACAAACTCCCTCTCACCACACTTTAGATACCCCCGTACGTTAATACTTAGGCCTTAGCAGTGGCGGCTCGTGAGTTACAAAAATAGAGGTTCGCAACAGCCCACGATTAGTAATATACATTTAACAAACCAGATTAAAAATAACATAAATATAAACTTACACAGATTTGAGAAGCAAGTGAAAAACAGTTTATACAAGTAAATGTCACAAAAAATGTCTCCGAAGACTAAAGGCTTATTTTTTTTTTAAATTAAGTTGATTCTTTTGTCCTTTTTGGAAGAAAACTTGTCTGTAACCTTCTCATTGAAATTTGGGAAAATTTTACGAATCATTTCTTTTCAATTGATAGCATTGATTTGAAAAAACTAGACGATCCTGATCAAAATTACGTAAAAAATTCTGATTCGTTTTAAAGTAGAAAATGATTGTTATAAATTTCCCAATATTCTCTTGGTTTCTTGAAATGCCCCTGATAAATTATTTTCTATTAAAAATTTTAAAAAAGGTACTGTCCCTTTTTTAGATCTACAGTCTGTCGGAATAAATTACCCAAAATTTAGTTTAAACGTTCTTTATCTATTTCTGGATAAGCAGAACATGTTAAATTTAAAATTTCCTGGGAAAATTATCACAAAATTCCCCCAAAATTTTTTAGAATAAAATAAAGTAGCCGCAGATAAAGATTTTAAATGCAAATCGATCTTTCGCACAGTTCAAAATTACATCAGTTTCTATAGCGGCAATACGATGATCCAATTTACTTATTTTTTAAATTTTTGATAAGGGCTCGGTGGAAATGAAGAAGCTTTAACGACTTCAGGTACTGAGTTTTTTGTGACATCACATTCTGCTCAAAAATCTCAATTTTTTGTTTATTTCTACAGGGTCTGTTTGTATTTTTGTAGTGTTAAAAAAAACATCTACATGGGGATACCGATGGAAAAAAGTTAGCCAGAAAATAAAATTTTTATCTAAGAGCATTCTTCTGATGGGTGGCGGCACTACAAACAGTTTGATTAGTAAAAGGGTCTTCATGTTCTCCATACATTCTATTAAAGATTCCCTATGTTCAAAACAATATTAACAGTGCGGATGTTAAAATTCCCCCGAGTTGGCGCACCATGGGGAATTCTTCTTTGAACTAGTTTGGCCCAGTACATCTACACGTTGTGGCGAATTTCTAAAATGCTGGTATTTCTTGCAAATTCCCAAAAAAAAAGTCTTACTTGTAATTGTAAAGCAGCTTTGGACATTATTAAATTAATTGATGCGCAAGCAGTGCACAAAATGGGCATATGGAAATTTCTCTTCCTTGCCTGGACTCCAGTATGCCTTCCACTCATTACGGCTGCGCCATCGTAGCTTTGAGCAATTAGTTTATTGGTTGATTTTGTGTCTGGTAATATTACATTCAAAACTTGAAAAAATATCTTGCGTAAGGACTCTGCATTAACACCAATGGGGTTTAGATAGGTCCAGAAACGTTCTTAGGTTCGCCATTTCGTGAATACCTAAGTATTACTACTAACTGCGTCTTTGGGGACAATCAGTTGTTTCGTCTACAATTATTGAATTTGGGAATTAGAATTTCTTCCAAAATTCTCTCCTGGCATACTTCTAAAAACAGTCCAAAATGTCATTTTAATTTCTTTTGAAATCCCTTTCCATGTCGACTTTTCTAAATGTTCCTCCAAATTTTTGTAAAAGCTCTGCACTAAAGTTAATAAGGCCACGAAAAATTCCGAATTTTCTGAGACACTGCCGTCATGTCCTCGAAGTGCCAATTCAAATATTCCACAAATTAAACCAACAAAATTTTAGACAAAACATACCGTTTTTTTTGTCACCTCTTCGTTAAATTTGAATATTCAGTAGGCAGAATCTAGTTGTTCCCTTATATTTACGGTGCCTAATAAAGAAAATTTCCCATTACATTATGTAAATGGTGTCGACGTTTCATGTTTTCTTTTTTTTTTGACTCAAATGATTTAAATCTGTCACTCAATTTGGGTCCACGATTTATCTCCGCCAAAAAGTACAAAAAGGAAAACAGAAAAGAGCATTTTTTTTTGCATCCACAAATCCAATCGTTTCTTGAGTCACTTCACGATTAAATTGTCTTTTGTACTGTTTACCACGACTTGAGCCTTTTTTTTCGATGGAAATATCTGGTAAAGGACGTCCACCTTGCTTTAATTTAATTTTTTTTTGTAGGTGTACTTTATAAATATTTTAACATTTAATAAATTATCGATAACATCCATCTCTAATATGAATATTAATCAAAAGGAAAAACAAATATAACCTTATAACAGTACGCGAAAATTTTAGATTTTTATACAGAAAACCGGTACCGATAACTGCTCGAACAACTCGTCAAAAAACCTAATCACTATCTCTCAGCACTGCGTAAAATGCAGAACATATTCCCGTTAAAACAACGGTATTAAAATCAAGGCCGGGGAGTCGCGACGTCAGAGGGGAGGGGAAATTACGAGCACAGAACCACATTGTGTCGCCTGCTAAATTTATATGGTCAAGGGGTGGAGATATGTTGTTGACTACGTCTGGCCAACAATGTCGCGCAGTTCGTTCAATGTAACTTGTCTCGGGGTTCGTTGAAGTTCTGTCCGTTAACTTTTTTTAATTAAACACAAATCAATTTAAACATCAGAAACATTTATTTATTTAGATTTAAGGCTTATTTTCCCTTTTTTTTTTTTTGGTGGTTCTGCAGCTCTGCAGCTCTTATGTACCAGCCGCCACTGGGCCTTAGCCTTCGTGGAAGTACCCACGCCAATAAAAAAAAAATAAAAAAGCACGTCTTTTTATTCTCAACAAGCCAAGCTGGGTGGGATTTTAAAAAGTGAAAAGGCTGATTACGCCTACTTCCAACTTATGCGCCAAGGCTCTATAATTTTAACACTTTTTCTCAATCTTTTTTGTTATTTATATCTCTAAACCTTATAGATTTTAAGATATTAATTGTTAAAATGCTACGCCGCCTTCAAAACAGCAAAGAAATATTAAACATATTTTTAAATTATTTCAAAGTGACCTTATTTTAAATTTTTAACACTAACCAAAGATCAAATGTGTAAAACGTTGACCGTTTACTTGTCAACGCAAATAAACTCACTCTTCAAATTCTCGAAGCCCATTTTCCACAGCTCTGGTAACTTTATTTCTGAGGAATTCGCTGTTTTGTGGCTATAAAATTAGAAAACGTCTGTTAGATTGAGACAGTGGTTAATTAAAAATCCGGGTTAACCGAAGGAATTTATGAATAAATTTGAATTAAATACTTTTTTTTTTATTTTTTTACATCCAATTAATTTGATCTTTTTTAATAATATTTTTTTAATGAAAATAATTTTTGGTCTTATTCCATTTTTTTAAAACTCTAGTAAATATACAGGGGGTTTCAAAAACATGGACCATCGCTCGGGGGTAATTTTTACTAAAAAATAATAAAAAAGTCCGAAATGGGTCCGGAAACGCATGGTTTCCGAAAACAGGGAGTTAGTTTTATTTTTTCCATTTTTTTTAAATGACTTAAATACCACTCAACCGATTTTAATGAAACTTGGAACTTGAAAGTGTATTAATAAAGTGCATAGTTTTAAAATAAAAAACTGCTTACAGCTGCGGCAGTGGCGTGCGTGGGGTAACTGTAAAAATGTATTTAGAAAGAAAAATTTGCGCCACTGACTTTTGCAATTTTGATGCACCAGTTATGAAGCTTATTACATAACCACAAAGTTACCTTTTGGTATTTTTTCGTTTAGGGTTTCCTAGCAGATATGGTTAATTTTAAAATTTTAAGGTTCGTCGGCGTAATAAAAAAAATTAATCGTAGAAACACCATGATTATTCAAAACTCTTGTTTTTGTCAATCACAATTGACTTAAAGCTAAAGAAAATGTTGAAAGTGACCACCATTAGCGTTGTTACAAGCATTTAACCTTCTCCAAAAGATCTTCTTACTCTTCTGCAAATATTGGATCTTCTCTAATGATGACAAATGCATTTTCTATTCTTTCAATAATTCTTCTCGTTTTTTAAATGTTTTTTAAAACATTTTTTTTAAATGACACAAATAAAAATCTAGTATTCAGGCCCGGGAGATCGGGGGGCCATCCCCCGGACCTCCACGACCAATCCATCGGTGACCGTATGTGTCAGCTAAATATGTTCTTACAACTGCTGCAAAATGTGCGGGCGCACCATCATGTGGAACCACATTGTACCATTTCTCACAAAAGTGGTAGAACCCCCAAATCATTTTGAAAAAAATTTAAATATGATTCCTGTTCAAGACGATTCAGAACGACGGGACCAATTATGTGATTTCCAATAACACAGCCCAAATATTGATGGAAAATTGATACTGCAAATTTGTATTTTGTAGAGAGTGGGTTTTCACCCCCATGTATGTAAATTGTGAAAATTTACTATCCCTTTTCGCAAATACGCCCATCAGTGAATAGTACAAGTTTAAAAAAATGATGGTCGTGTCTCAGTTTGTTTAAAACCATTGACAAAACATTACCCTTGGTTGAAAGTCTCTAGTAGAAGTTCCTGGACAGGGAAAAATGGGGATATAAATTTTGCTCCTTCAAGAGTTCTGTGAAATGATGATCCCGAAATATTCCCAGTTCTGGCAACAATTCTCTTACTTGTACTAGGATCACGTTCCTCTTTAATATTGCCTCCTCGACTCGTATAGTTCGGCGGTATCTTCTGCGTTCAGAATCAGCTTTTAAAGGTTTTAAAAAATTTTTCTCTTGAATGACTTAAAACGGGGAAAAAATATTTTACCGGGAATTATTTTTTGGGGGATAAGTTTCCTGATAAACCCTTTTAGTTGTTGGATTTGATTTGTTTGTCCTAAATTAACAACATATCAGTCAATTCGCTGAAGTGTAGTTGATGAAAACCATCTTTATAGGGGGAAATAATATTAATACAGCTTAATATCAAACACGAATTAAAACAAAAAAAACAAACAAACAAAATGATAACAAATAACTAAAATCGAAAAAAATGCAAAATTTAAAGAATAACACGAAAAAACTTTTTATTCCAAAGCACTTCAAAATTATTAATTTGAGAACTGTCAAAAACTACAGTTCCGGATTATACGATTATTTTTTTCATTAGGGCGAATGGGACTTTTCACATATTTTTAAAAAAACCATATCTGTAAGGGAAACCCTAAACGAAAAAAACCCAAAAAACTTTTTGGTTTATTAATAAGCTTTATAACTGGTGCATCAAAAATTGCGTCAGTGGGACATATTTTTTTTCTAAATACATTTTTTCAGTTCCCCGACGCACGCCATGCCCCAGCTGTAAGCAGATTTTTACTTAAAACTATGCACTTTATTAATACACTTTTTAAATTCAGTTTATTAAAATCGGTTGAGTGGTTTTTAAATAATTTGAAAAAAATTGAAAAAAATTGAAACTTTAACTCCTGTATTTCGTAAACCATGCGTTTCCGGATCCATGTGCCAGGACTTTTTTATTATTTTTAGTAAAGAATTACCCAGAGCGATATGTTTTTTGAAACACCCTGTATAAATAAGCACATACGCATTGAGTTGATTATCTTTTTTTACTTTTACCTTACTGCATTATTTATACCGTAAAAGCTACCTTTTTATATGTGAAAAGCTTTTATTTTAATCCGAAAGCGTGCATAATCGTATTAAAACTGTCGTGTTACATGACCTCAATTAGGTTAAGTATATAGTGGCTTATGTCGTAATTAAACCTCATATGTAAATGGAGAAATTAAACTGCCGTAAAAATATAAATAAAGTGCGGGAAAAACTGTTAGAAAATAAAATTTTAATTGAGTAAAAAACTTTTGATTAGAAGAACAAAAGTTATTTTACTCATAGATCAAGCCTTGTCTGTTTTTGGCTGAATGTATAAGGTGACAGGCATGTTTTTACTGGAAACCCTTCATAAGGATGTATATGTTACGGTGAAAATTCGAAATTGGTGAATGTCAAATATTAAAAAAAACTAAACGAAAACTAACCAAATCCAATAACCTTGGTGCGTTCTGGTTAAAGCTAATAATTTTAGTTAGTTTTGGTTAGTATTAGTTCAGTTTTTTTTTTAAATATTGACATTCACCGGCAGATGTCGACATTCACCAATTCCTAGCTTTCACCGTAACATATTCAATGTGTCCCGATTTTCATGGATACACCCTGATATCTCAGTTATTAATAATGCGATTTTCTTTAAATTTTGGTTGTGATTGTATGTTAGAAATATGAAGTATTTGGCATAGTAAACACTTTTATTTACCATTGGTGTGCGGTCTTAGGGGGTAAGAAAGACTTTATTTTTTGGGATGAGTATATTAGGGCTTATTTTTAATATTTTTTCTGGAAGATTTAAAATAAGCATCCCTAAAAACCCCTTAATTTATATTCACAAGATCTTAACAGCTAATTTAAGCAGAAAAAAAATATTTTTTTATTTTGTCACTTTTTAATAAATCCTTTATTTAAAACCATTATATCAAAATTACAAATAACGTTATTTTAGATTTCTGTATTTGCAACATTAACACCTTTTAAAACATTACACACTTCTTCAACAATTCTTTCTAAACGTATATTCATTTTTCTTAAAGTTGGGGCAGTAATTTCCCCACAGGAAACTACAAGAAAAAAATTATTTTTGGTTTTAAAAGGTAGTTATGTTGAAAATACAGAAATCTGAAATAATGTTATTTCTATTTTTGATATAATATTTAAATAAATAAATAAATATTTTTTTCTGCTAAAATTAGCTCTTAAGATTTTAAAAATATGAATTAAAGGGTTTTTGGGGATGCTAATTTTAAATTTGATAGGAAAACATATTTAAAATAAGCCCTAATATATTTTTCCCAAAAAATCAAGTCTTTTTTACCCCCCAAGACCGCACGCCAATGGTAAATAAAAATGTTCACTATGCCAAATACTTTATTTTTCTAACATACAATTACCCCAAAATTAAAAAAAAATGCATTACTAATAACGGAGATTTCAGGGTGTACTCATGAAAAGCGGGACACTTCCGAGAAAGCTGCTGTACATTTGTTAAATATACAGAGTGTAAAAAAAGCATTTATTTTCTTTTTTAATCGCTTATAGATTTGTAAGTATTGGACGTAGAAGAAAACTGAAGATAGAAAAAAGTTTCTTTAATAAATCTCCTACAAGATAGAATTAGTTAAAAATAAAAAAATAACATTAAATGAGAATTTTTAGTATTGTAATAGTATATTATTTAACATGGAGGAAAAGTGAGTAAAACTGTTAATAAAATGCATAAACATCTCCTTTAAATAGTAATAATTATTAAAGATAAGTGGGTTCGCGAGGCGGCTTAGACCGGTTTCGGTAAATAGTTGCTATAGTATTGTAACATAAAGCTGTTAGTGGATACTATCAACAATATATATATTTTTTTAAATTGAGTCCCTGATTGCGGTTTTTATTCCGTATTGATACGCAGTTATTGAGAAAGTACATTTAATATTCAATAGAGTAATAAATAAAAGTTTTAGTTTTGTTGGTAGTTTAATAATTATTAAGTTGTTGTCGCTGTTTTTCTGTTTGTTTTTATCTATATTGCTATGATAACACTTTTACCTTCGCCGGCGGAAAAGTGAAATATTAAGCTCCGGCAGAGGAAAAATAAAACTTCGCGGTGGCCTACACAGTCGAGTAATAACGGATTTACTGACATTAAAAGAAAGTAGTTATTTACATAACAAGGGAGGAAAGTACATATTTTCCTTCCGCGGATAATTTGATACACAACGCGAAAGAGAACAAGAGAAATGTATATAATTTTTTTACTACTTTTTATTTAAATTTTCAAAAATTATCTTTGAATTTTGTATTCTATTATTAAATTATGTTTGTGACTTTTGGATAAAGCCCTGTATTAAAAACTTGTCAAAGTATAACTTAAGATTTAAAATCATTTAAGACATTGATATTCACAAGACATAAATTAATTGCCATGCTCAGCTGGAACAGGAAGGTAAAAATTTTACCTCCTGTAGGGAAGTAATGAGCTGTGTTCTTTCCTTATTCAGGGGTTAAAAATGCTATTTTCTAATAAGGTAGTAAAAAAATATTTTTTTCAGGTTTGACACTATTTAAGCAAAAGTTCGATTTGTACTTTCTATTTTAAGGGTAATAATTCTGCGTAGTTTACACCTGCTTTTCTTATCAAGGTAAATACAATATAAAAAACTATATTAAAAAATACAATATTTTTTATTTAACTAACTTTATTTGTTATGAAAGAAAAGACATCTGTCTTATTTATTATTTATTATCTTTCTCGATATAAAAATATAAAACTTATTTTCATAACTTTAGAAATTATAATGCGCACTTTTTATTGATTTGAGTAGATCACTAAACTACATAGAAAAGCTTTATTTATGAGAAAATATCTATTAAATGCAAGTTGAACTCGGTGTTCTATTTATAGCGCGTTTCATTTCTTTTATAAGTTTACTTGGTTTACATCGATTTTTGTGTTGAGAACTTTACAAAAATAATGAAAAAGTAGACATATATTAAATTTAAAATGGTTTAAAAATAAATTTGCCATAAAGTTGTTAAACGAAATCTATACTTCTATATTGATATTATAAAGAGAAAAGATTTGATTGTTCATTTGTTTAAATTGAATAGGCTCCAAAAGTACTGGATCGATTTGATTTTTTTTTCCATTAGAATCCTACATCATCCCTAATGAACATAGGCCAGGAAATAATTTTAGAAAACTTACTCCCTAAAGGGGGAGAATAGGGAGTGAAAGTTTGTATTGAATTTCATTATTTCTGGCCTTAATAGTATGAAAATTGGTATTTAGTCTTTTATTTATGATTAAAAATTATCTGTTTTAATATTTTTTAGATCACATTTGTTGGGGAGGTTAAAATAGGGATGTGTACAGAAAAATTAACATTTTTAAAGTTGTGAATATGGGAGTGGGTATTTAAATTTTTGATAACAGTTATCACTTGAAAACGGTTGGAGATATATCACTAACCGAAACGTGTAACAAATAACAAATAAAGACAATGGAAGTCCAAGATTTTAGTGTTATTAAAAATGATCTGTTTTAACATTTTAAAAATTTACAATTATCTTGGGGGTTTAAAATGAGGATGAAAGTTTATTTCAAAAAATCGTTACATTTTACAGTTATTAATATTTATATAAATTGGTATAGTTTATTTCCGCTAAGATTTGAATTTAAAGCCGTTACTTCTGTCACAAATGCCAACCGTTTTCAGGTTTTTCAAAATATAAAGTTACAGACATGAAAAGAACCGGCAATTAAAAATAAATAATTTAAAACACGATTATATTTGCCTCTTTTTTAATACACGTAAACTGTTAAAGAGCGATATAAACCATCAGTTAGTTTACTTGTACTGTTCACTTAAACGGGGCTGGATTTTCGGATTTTTATTTTCTGTTTCAGATGTTGACGTGTTAACAGCCGATGCTAATTTGCTTCATTCTTTGGAATATTTAGCCAGTTTTAGTGCTTTTTGATAGTTTGCGTGTTATTTAGTGTTTTTGATTATTTATATATAGTGTTGAACATAATACATGGTATTGAACTTTATTTTATTTAACAGAAATTATTTATTTCTGGAAAAGTAAGTAATATTTATTAATATGCAGAAACAGTTTTTTAATTTATTCTTTATATTTTAGGAATCAGTAATGGATGATCATGATTACTGTATCCCATGTACTTCCAAAGGGGTGTTGTTTTTTTTTTAAAATGGGAATTTTTTGGATAAAAAAGTTTTATTAAATAAAACTTTTTATTTCTTAAATTTTTTAAATAATTAAAATTAAAAATTAAATTTGGAACATTAAAATGTATTAATTTATTTTAAAAAAAAATAAAAAAAAATTTTTATGTTAAATTTATGTGTAAATTTTATAGACTTTAGCTCAACCAATCTAAATGCAAGAAGTGGGTGGGGCGAGACTCTTTTGCCGTTTATATTCCATTTTCGAAAGTAGGTTTACAACGCCTCCAATAAATTAGTGGATAAGGCATTGGATTAGTAAGTCGTAGGATCTGTTAGAATTACGAATGTATTTATACTTTTAAATATTTTTAAAGTAATCTTTGGTTTTTTTTAGTTTTGGTTGGTTGAGTTACCTTTTATTTTTTAAAAACAATAACCTCAACAGTTTTGAATATTAGAGGTGAAAAAAATATTTTTTTAATAGCAGGACAAGGTAGTTCCGTTTGCTTAAAAATTTCTTTTTTTTATAAAAGGTGAATTTGTCACAGATTAGCGCCTGTTTTGCAACATTTTCTCATTAAAAGTAAAATAAAAATAAAAGAAAGGTAATAAAAAGCGCTATAACCTGGATTTGTTCTATTTATTTTGCTATTTTTAAGATTTATAAAGAGAGCATACTTTTATGTTTGCCCATCTAACATTCTCTTGGTTAAATTAAGAAATGTAAAATTTGAAATATATATTCTAAATAACGATAAACTAGGAAAGTGCCGTTCCTTAGTTTAAATACTTTAAAACTTTTGCTCCCAAATTTAAAATCTCAAATTAACTCATGTCCATGTCCATTTTTAAAAAGCGAATCTTGATGTTTGGCGATGCACCAAATTTTATTAAAACTGCCATCGTGGCACTTTTTAAAAAAACACTAATTGGATGATATCTTACCTACAGGTTTAATAATACTAAAAAGAAAAGCTAAAAATATAAGAAATATTTTTACAGCTTTCAAATTATTCATAATTTAAAATTTTTCAGTATCTGTATTTTTATTAAAAAAATATATATAAATAAGTACATACTAACCAATAATTTTATTAGGAAATGGCTAAAGTTTTGAAGATTTTGTCCCGTCTGTAATAAAGTATAAAAATGGACCTAAAGAAGATTGCTTGACACTATGTCGAAAGAGGCCTATGGTAGAAATCAGAGAGGGTGATAGTTTACAGATACGAAACGAAATATTATGATATGGATTCTGCAAGTAAGTAATTATTTTACTTTCAAGTGCACAATCGGAGGTTAATATTTTTAAAATTTTAAATAATTAATTAGATTTTTTCTTAATGTAAAAAACACTTTTTAAAAAATATTTACCTGGGGTAACAATGTAATATAAGAAACAACTAATTGAAGGAAATTTTTACAGGGCTTGGTGAATACCTCGTTATATGTGTATTTACCTACGTTTGTATATTTATTTAAGTTTGCCATAATACTTTTTATGCATTTAGGTTTTTTATCCTACAAAGGGGTAAAAATAAATATACTTCAAACCAATTAAAAATTTATTGGAGCAAATTCATCTCCAATTTTTATTTAGTGCTTGAGGGTTTTCACTGAACTTTGTTTTTAGCTTCACACAATACCACCTTAGGTTTAAATATTGCTTTTTATGTTTGTATCACCTATGAACAGAATAATATAGTTGTCCCAAGAAAAACATTCAAACATTCATTAAAGGAAATGGACCAAGTTCTCTTTGGTCTATTCTTCAGCTAATAACAAAATTTTAGAAATCTACAAAAATGTAAAATTTGTTTTCTTTATGTTTCCGTACACTTTAGGTTGAGTTATAATATTTTTATTGCATTAACTTAACGATATAATTATGTTTTGTTTTGTAGAATTACAGGACATTACCAACGCTAACAATCGTCTTCGTGACAAGCAGTTATGATGGGTTAAACAAGTCTTTATATAAAAGCCCAAAGTATGGGCTTTCTTATAGACCGGATAATAACGCCGAGCATTGATGGAAAAACCACATGTATCTTCATTAAGAAGACAATTTTTAAAAACTATTGCAAAAATGAAGAACTCGGTCCAGCCAAAAAACCATGTTTTCCTGGTTATTATTTATTATATTTGCAAATTGTACTCAAACCTTTGGACGTGTGTAAGCCCGATTGGTGTCCAACATTAATTAACTTTTTGTCTTTGTCTTTGATAAAAATAAACCAAATATACTTAGTCACAAATTTGTATTTAATTTTACATCTAACCGTCTCTTCCTCCCCCCACCTACCCAGGCAACTTTTCTTTTAATGTCCTTACTTTTACAGGTGGTGACCCTAGCTGCTTGGGTTGGTCTTAAATCTGTTTTGGGGTTTAGGCTACCCAATATTGGCCTAAAAATAACTTAAGACTATAAAAAAAAAATGTGGACGTAAAAAAGATATTTTAATCAAGTAAACCTTAAACCGGACCCTGAACAAAAAAAAATATTTAGTAACTAAATAATGACACATCATAGTCCATGATTAATTCTAACGGCTTTAAATTCAAATCTTAGCTGAAATAAACTATATGTAGGCTATTGATTACGATTAAAAATGATCTGTTATAATTTTTCTTTAATTACATCCCTTTGGGCTATGGGTAAGTTTGTATAGAAAAATCGTCATTTTTAAAGTTTTAAATATGGATGTCTATGGAAAACAAGTACTAACTCATTCACAAATGCCAATTATAATATAGAAAATGGTAACAAATAAAATACGATAAAATAATAATGTTCAATCGCAAGACGCGTGCTACGCCGCAAAGTGTGTGATGAAAGAAGGAGCGCGGGGAGCGTGATGTGATGTGACGTAACGAAGTGTAAAGGGGCCAGATATGTATAAAATTTTTCTGAAATTTTGTACACAAGAATACATCATTTCTAAATAAAACTAATGCCAATTTTTTTATATGTAGAGCCAAGTTCCATTTTAAAAGGTGACTATAACGTATATTTTAAACGTTAAATTAACTTTAGGGTATCATTTAAACACTGGTGAATTATTACTAAATGTGATAACTTAAGAACAATTTTAATTTATAGACAAAGGATAATCTTTTTGATCTATAGGTACATGAGTCTCTTAGACTTTGTGTATGTTATAATTGTACTTAACGAAAGATAAAAATTATCTTAATAATTCTTAAAATAAATATAATTTTTTTATAGTTACTTAATAGCATAATTTTGAACTGAATTATTTTTTTTTTTGTAACACAATTACTTTAATATTTAGCTATTTAACTTTAAAATATATTAATTCATACATTTTAATTAAAAAAAGGAAAAACAGTAAATCTGAAAATGGTTTTTTACCTTTTTGTAAGAGATATTTTTTATGATGTAATACATAATAATATGCTGCTCAGTTTATTTTAGCAGGATAGCAGCACAAAAATCTTTTAGGGCTAGTTTATTTAAAAATGAAATGCTTATCAAAATATTGCTTAAAAATCACGAGTAGCCACTGCTTAAAAATAATTTTTCTTTATGAAAAGTTCAGAAAGATCTAGAACATTGACCATTGATCGAAAAGTATTAAAAAAACTAATATATTGGCTTATTGATACGAATAATTAAAAATATATATATATATATATATATATATAATATATATATATATATATATATATATATATATATATATATATATATATATATATATATATATATATATATATATATATATATATATATATATATATACAATAAGAAAAAAAACGAATCATCTGAGAGTATATTCTTTTTGGTACAAAGGAAGGGGGATAGATATTATAATAATAATATCCTTTATTTTCAACAAAATCATTTACAATGACAAAGAAACGTCCAAAAATATATTTAAAATACATACAATTACCTAACATATTAAAATCATAAAAAGTATAAATACAATTAATTAAAACCAATTAAATCTGTGTGCACAATAACAATCAAGATGAAACACTCTTACATGTACATAAAAACAATTTAATTAATAATCAAAGTTGAAAGAGTCGAAACATTTACTCTGCAAAAACTGCATCACAGCCTTTCGAAATTTATCCTTGTTCTCTATTTCACTAAGTTAGATGGCAGATTTTTAAGCCTTCATGTAAGATAATAAGGTTCCCTCTCAAAAAATGTTGAGTTGTGAGAAGGAATACAAGATCTTTCCTGTTTATTTAAAAATTGTCAAGAGTTGCTTTAAAAAACAGAGTTTCCACTGAAAAATGGATTTTTTTTTTAACAAACATTACCTAAAAAGGCTAAAAATAAAGACTAGGAAAGTTAAAAAACCTAGATATGAAAATGGTTTACAAAGGATCATATGATAATTTTTAATATATCTGATAATACTTTTGATTTTAAAGATATTGATCGATGTGTAGAAGATCAAAACAGAATCCCATAACTTATAAGGACTGAATACAAAAAATAGAAACTACGAATATGTCTACAAAAAGTGAATCACAATAAATATGTTAATTTAGATTGAGATGAATATGTTTTCCAACTTAAGTTTGAATCAATTATAACTCTAGAAATTTAATGTTGTTGACATATACTATATTAAAGAATGACCTTTTTGAAAAAAAAATTTGATTAGGTTGAAATTAGCCCATAGGCCTAGAATTTTTTTCTTTAGAATTTAAATTATAAAAGTTTGAGGGTAACTGACTTTTTCATAACATCACAATTTTAATTGTGTTTATTTATTTTGGAGTGCATATTTTTTTACAATCCATAATTAAACAGCAGTAAAAATTTTAATTTAAGTTGAAAAACGCATATACCACGCTACTTAATAAAACTAACACTAATTAGTTGCATAACAACTTGTAAACTACTTAAAATTACCATAATAATTAATAAGCTGTTACTCAACATGCTATACGGTGGAATTCTGTAAAAATTATTTATTTATTACCTGTTTAATTACCTTTCTTGGTACAGTAACCTATAATTATTGCAAATATAAATTCTTTAATAGGTAATAATAAGTGTTAATAATACAATACCTTGTTTAACACCTGGAATGCCATAAATTTTTTTTAAAGATGTCATCTATATTTTTATGTTGCCTATTATTGAACTTGTCCAACATACTAATAGCTAGTTATATAACTAGTATATAAATTGGGTCTTTATTGAATAAATATTTTTGTATAAAATGATGAGTCAATAAAGCTTGTATTTCGTATGATTGCGATTGGACTATATTATTTAGTTAAAATTTTTTAAAAAATTGAAGAAATAAAAATTTAAGTATTACCTCTAGAAGTGATCAAGCAGTTGCCACAGCAGTTGCTATGAGATGTAGAAGTTTATTTTTAAAACATGTCAAATTAGTAGACACCGAAAATTTCTAAAATACTGAAATCATTTTAAAATAATAATCCAGAACAAAATAGTATCGAAAGCCAAAATGCAAACTTTAGAAGTTTTACAAAGAGACAGACAGTGGTGTAATAAAAAAAATTGCAGAAGACCGATGAAGACGAAGTCTTAGCTCACTTTAGCACTAACCTTTCAACGTAAAAAAGTTTATCGTTATGGAGGAAATACTCAATGCTGAGATCGACAATAACTCTTTGGATTGAAAATTAAGATATCCCAGCGTAATACATTTCTTAAAAAGATAATGACCAATTTTCTTGTCAAAAAACTTGACCTACCTAAGGTACTAGGTTTTTTCCACAATTTTATTCCTAGTAAATTCCATACTCAATAAACGCTTCTGCTGCTAGAGAACTGGCCAAGGTATAACCGGGACAATCAAAACAACCCCAACAGTAGTCATTGAGTGTCTCTTGAACCTTCCACCACTCAAGGTGATGGGAGAGGCAAGAATGGGCTACTTCTGGCTACAACAAAAACCAACTGGTGTCTACACTAGTTTGGGACATAACGACATAAAAAGTCAGGTTGGTTACAACGTCCTGGAGGTGAGTACAGACCCAATGATTCCCCAGTATTCTTTTAACAAAAACTTCGAGGTAAAAATTCCAGATCGAAATGAGTGGCAACAACCCGATCTCCCCAGCACGGTTAAAGACATCATCTGGTATACAGATGGATGCAAAACCGAGCAGGAAACTGGAGCAGGCATGTACAGTAAAATGAGGAATTCACAACTCTCCATTCCACAGTTGTGTATTTCCAACGAGAACCTGCCCTTGGAGTGACAAAAACACAGCAAACCAGGGAATGAATCCGAAACAAACACAGGAATACTGGGGGAGCTCAGTAGAATAAGACATGAAAAAGGCTTTATAAGGAGCTTATTCAAAAAAATAAAGGAATAACTACTAAGACAAAGTAGAAAACATTTCGCATAACAGTGGGGCTGGTAACAGGTCACGATAACCTAAGAGGACACCCAAACAATGGTGACCCAAGTTGCAGAATGTGCGACGAGGGGGAAGAAACAGCCTACCATATCCTGTGCGCATGTGAAGCGTTGAATCACAAAAGACAGACATTATTTGGGCAACCGAAAATGAGCTCACAGGAATATGTCAACCAACCACTATTGGAGTAATACAGACTTCTAGAAAGAACAAGACTAATGGGAGGATTGGTATAAAAGATAATGAGATCGGGCCCAAAAAGCCCAAGAGGCTGTGTTGCCTCCCGGTGGTAAATCAAGACGGCCATTAAAAAGAAGAAGAAGAACCTTTTTGTCATCCTAGAAGAAGGTTTCTTCTTCTTCCCTGGGAGCCGCCTTAATTTACGACCGGAGGCAGCACAGCCTCTTGGGCTTTTTGTGCTTACTAAGCATCTACCAACTATGTGTGTAGTAGTGATGTAAGGAATGTTATTTTTTGCGAATGCGAAAGCGAATATTTAGTTTTTGTTTAAAATTGGCCCCAAAAATTGATTAAAATTTCAAAGAATTTGTTTTTGTTTGTTTTCATTGCAATATAATTCTTATAAGTCTTATAAGTTCTAATAAAAAATTATTTGTTAAGCTTCGTTGCCCAAAGTAAAGTAAATAAATAAATAATATCAAATTAGTGAGTGAAGATTGATAAAGTGATAACAAGGTTAAGTTACTTTTTCTTGTAATAAAAAAATAAGAAATGAATGAATTTTTAAATTTATTAACCTACTCTTATCTTCAAATTGTTTTTTCTGATATTTATTTTTGCAAAACATTCGTAGACATTTTGCGAATGCGAATATGCAAAAATATGCGAATATTTGCGAATGCGAATACGAATGCCAATGAGAATATTCGTTACATCACTACTGTGAAGGCTCAGATTTTTAGATAGGAACTAGGCCCTAATTTTACATGCGTGTTTTGGATAAGGTACCTTTTTTTCTAATTTTAATTAATGGAATAAAATCCTCCCCGCACTTAATCTGGCTATAATTGACGTCAGTTGTAGGACATAAAATTTTGTATTTGTATTTTTTGAATACCCTGTATATACCAGATAAAAAAATCAAACCCTAATAAAATAATGCGGATTAGAAATTAAGATATCCCGATCCGTAAAGTTGTTCAAACTACTTACTTCCTATAAAAGTACTTGTTACTTATTCAGAGAACGTTCATTTCACTTTTTATTTTAGGCACGTAATATCTCTTTCTATCTTTTATTTACTTTTCCAGTTTCAGAATCAATGTTACGATTACCCTAGGGGAACTTTAGAAACTAAAGTCCTAATGAGAGGCCTGGGTTTATAAGATAAAGGATTTACTTTTCTTTAAAAAAAAAACATGTTTTAATTAGAGAATCCTATGGGAATAAACTTATTTGATATAATAATTCTTAATGTCCTTGATTATGAATGTTTAAACTTATTATCAATCGACACAATATTAAAAATGTCGTTGGCCTAATATTACGCAGTAGTTATTTTATTTTAAAAAAATTAGCGATTTTTAAGACAACACAGTATAAATTTTGGCGGTCTATTCTACAGTCTTAAATACATATACCTACGATAATCATACGCATCGAAATATTGGATTCTTGAATGTCGTTTTCGCCTTGTAAACCAGTCGTTAGAAGTTTTTTCCCTAACAGCGATCAAGTTGATGAAATTTGGTATACTAGTGGATTTTAGAGCAAAAAGTCGAAAGATCAACAAATCCTTGTCGGAAAGAGGGTGAAACTACCCCCCGAACTTTGAACCCATTTTGATTCATAAAAGAATAGTTTTTTTTCTAAAAAATAACGCTGTCATTCGAAAGAAAGAAAAATTTTACTCTAGAAAAAAGTGTCTAACCCTAAGGACTCGGTTGTTTAAGGACAACAGTAAGACATGGTCAATTAACCTTCATTAACTTTTATTTTAATCTTATATGCTTGTAGCTTAAAAATTATAGCAGCTTAAGGGTCAGATATATTTTTCGAGTTTTGTGTTTATTATTTCTACCATGTGGTTGGACAGGATTAACTTCTTCTTTGTGGTATAAGCTTTGCAACTTGTTTGACCGTCTTATCCTGTTAATTACCAAACCAGATTTAAATCATTGTACGCATTATAAGCAACATGGTAAGAGTATCCTTTTAAATGGAAGGGTTAGATTCTTTAAATAAATATGTCTAAAGTTTTAAATATACTTAAGAAATTCAAATAATTCGAGGTAAAATAAGAATTTATAAGAACTCATATTATCTCGAAAAATGAGTTGGGATATCGGCCAGTGTGGTCTCAAAAGTTTCCCCCAATACTTTTCTGAAAGAGCAGGGCCCCAGCTTCCAAATGCATGTACTTGAATTTTCCGGGGATGCTCTTGGAACGGCTATTTTAACTTGGATTATCTCCCGTGGATGCAGATGGCCATGTTGGATTGTGCGCAAAGCAGGCAAAACAACGCCTCGTCTTTGCATAAGCGGCATGCTTGGTGTGTTTACAATCTGATTTGCTCTTACCGGTGTTAAATAATTTTTTGTGAAAGTGTTTATTTATATACCTGCGAATAGTGGACAGAAAAATAGAAGAAATGGGAATAATTTTAAAATACACAGTGCAGGGAAGACCATCTTAGCACAGTCGACTTGGTCCGGGTTTACAGGCTTGCCAGTGTAGAAGTTAGTTCCCACAGTCTTTACCTGACATTTTGCTGCCAATTCTTTACAAAGATTTGAAAAAACGTTGCTAGCTTTTTATTGCAAAAGCTGTGTGAGAGTGTGGGACTATTTTTGGATTTTTGCAAAGATGACTAATTTATTATTACTTTTAAATTTTTTGCGTCTTCTACAAGTTTTAATATTCTTAATTAAAATTAAAGATGAGTCCCTTGTCTTATTAATTACTCAACTTCTACAGAAGCTCCTGTCTCTTGCTCATGGATGAGTTATAAAGGATCTGTCATTTTTTGTAGGTATATTTTACTCCGTGAAGTTTATTCTTCCTCTGGCAGCTTTCAATAGACCAACAAACATTACACGAAAAGTTTAAGCGTGTTTTTCCCATATCATACCTTGCTATCATTCCGCATAAAGGTATGCCAATTAACATAAGTATTATAATTATCTATAATAAAATTGAAAAAGTTATGTCAAGTGGTTTCCGAGATATTCGATTTTGAAAATCGTCCATTTTACAACTGACTAAATTATAAGTTTACGTAATAGGTATGTCCTCAATTATGTATCATTGAGGCAAAAAGGGAGTGTGGGGTTTGTAACTTATTAGGAATGAAATTGTGTGTTCCTCTAATTTTAGACGTAAGTACTTTAAAAGGCTGAGATTTTTGGATACGAACTTGGTCCCTATTTTACATAAAATGTTTTTGTTAGTTATACAATATAAAATATGTTACATATTAAAAATAGTTCACACAGTATCTACCACTAAAACCGAAAACCAAATAAAAATATTTTAACTGTACAATAATGTTTCCTTTTCTACTGAAATTTTTGTCACTGTCAAAAAAAACCACCAATGTTATCGAAACTATCTCTGTTGCTGTAGATACGACAGAGATTAACAATTATTTGTAGAGAAATGCATGTTTCTGTGTTGATATTCAGGTACGAAACTGAACCTGCTTCAATATTGGATATACGACGGAGAACATTAAATATTAATTTGTAGAAATATCGATGTTACTGTGTTGGAAAATGTCTTAATATATTCAGGTCATTATTAAATGCACCACCATTTTGTAGTAGGTAAAGGAATTGACTTTATATTCTAGGGTTGTAAAGTACTCGTCAGGAGCTTTAAATGATGCGCCACAAGAGCACTCTTTTATTTAAGTTTTTTTCTCCAATATGGCCCCCAGCAGCCATCTTGAAATTTTCATCTGTCAATTTTACTCTAAAATATGGTATTTATGCATCAATTACATTACCTCAAGTTTTAATATTTTGAATTGATCCGTTCAAAAAAAAGAGAGGACAAAGAAAAGCTCTGTATATTATAGATTATATATTATATATTATATATTATATATTATATATTATATATTATATATTATATATTATATATTATATTTTATATATATATTATATATTATATATTATATATTATATATATATATATTATATATTATATATTATATATTATATATTATATATTATATATTATATTATTAATATTATATATTATATATTATATATTATATATACTCTCCTTAATGGCTTTCTTAAAATTGGTTCAAGAACAAAACTGTTTTAAAATTCTGTTTGTATAACCGAAATAACAGAAGATAAAAATAAACAACCTGTTTTCAAGCTTTCAAGCTCTGCAGCAACATGGTGTATATATTTTGATATGTTTACTTTCATAAGCAGGCAAGGTGTGTTAAATGTTGTGTAAAATAACAATACCTATGGAACACTATAAAATATTTAAAGGTTAAAAACACACGGGTTTATTTTTATAGCTTTAAACATAAAAATATGGTAATTTCGCGATTGTAACTTTTATTTGCTTTAAAAATTAATAAAGATATTAATCTACATAAACTTTGGCTGTTTAGGTTCTTAACTAAAATATACATATAATAAAACCTAAAATTAAACATAGGAACGCAGAATGTTGAACATAGAGTACGTCCTCCACACTCTGGTCGCACTTACATATGTGTTAAAAGTTCACTGGAATAAGATACCCCAAAAGAACAGGGACCAATTTATCAAACAGATCATTAATGCCTAGATGTGTCAATGAGTATATAACAAATCAAGGGTCTAAAATATTTTTAAACTAAAACTTACGTCATATTTTCTAAAATTGCAATGTTTCCGATTTAAAAAAATATTTTATTAAACCATTTTTCTATCTCTATTTTTTTCCGACACCTCTATTTTTAATTTTACCAATTTTCAAATACTTATTTAAAAATAACTCTTATCTTAATATTAACTGAATATTAAGTAAACCGACTTAAAGTTTTAAGGTACGTCGCTCAATATATAACGGTTTAACTTTCTGCTGTTAACATACGAGATAAACATACAAATTTCACGGAGCTTAAAGTAAATCACTTTAAAACAATTACTGGCGCATCCTTAGTAGTTTGCATTTCAGACACACTTCGCTAATTGACGTTATTTAATCCTCAAAATAATTAATGGAATCCCTCCAACTTAAGCAAAACTCAAGAAAATTGTATAGGAAGAGTTTTTGGTTTTAAGAGCATTTTAAGAGCAAATAAACATAAATTAATATTAAGAGTATGTTCTCAAAAGGATCTACATTATATTAACGTAACATTTTCCTTTATCATTTTGCTAAATGGAGCATGGAATTAAATATTTTTAGCTAAAGTCAAAAACAAGCAAATTATATATATATATATATATATATATATATATATATATATATATATATATATATATATATATATATATATATATATATATATATATATATATATATATATATATATATATATATATATATATTTATATATATATATATATATATATATATATATATATATATATATATATATATATATATATATATATATATATATATATATATATATATATATATATATATATATATATATATATATATATATATATATATTATATTTGGTAGAGGTTCTTGAGCCTTGTTATATAATTCAATAAAGAAATAGTTTCTTGGGATATGGCTCCCAATTAAAAAATATTGTAGAAAGAGGTATGTTTTTTATTAATCGAATTAAAATTATGGGGTTTCCAAAAAGGATGGAAACCCCGGGTGTGGCTAAGTCGGCTACATGTTTCACCCTTGTTGGGGATGGTCACATCCGCTGTAAGCCAAGACACGACTGACAAAGGCCCACCAAAAACTATTTAAAATAAAAATTTAAAAAAGATTTAAATGATGTTATACAGTGCCACCCTTAGGGCATGGCCAAAATTTTTAAAAATCCAGACCCCCGACAAGGGATAATGGCCCCCATTAAATTCGGTTTGTGAAATTTGAATGAGTAGTTTTACATACCACTTGCAGGCGCTTAGCGAAATCTGAACTAGGGGAACAATTAAAAAAGCAGTATTTTCGTTCTACTGAAATATAGTATTATAATGGTAGATTTTTGAGTTTTTTATATAATTAATAAAGGTGTTTCTGGGGATATGGCTCCCAATTAAAAAAAATAATTACGTAGTGAGGTATGCTTTTTGCTAATCGCATTAAATTCGGGTTTCCAAAAGGATGGAAACCTCGGGTGTGGCTAAGTCGGCTACATGTTTCACTCTTGTTGGGGATGGTCACATCCAGCTTACTACGTAATTATTTTTTTTAATTGGGAGCCATATGCCCAAGAAACTATTTTCTTTTTTGAATTATAAACAAGGCTCAAGAACCTCTACCATTATAATACTATATTTGCAGTAAGGCGAAAATACTGCTTTTTTAATTGTTCTCACTTACCTCAGATTTCGCTAAGCGCCGCCTGACGTGGTATGGCAAAACTACTCATTCAAATTTCACAAACCCGTGAACTAATGAGTAGCCATTTATCCTTTGTCAAAAAGGGTCTGTTTATTTTTAAAAATTATGGCCATGCCTACTTAGATGGCAATGTATAACATTATTTAAATTGTTTACCATTTAACATAATTTTGTATCAATATGCTTTACTTTTGTTGCATTGGGATTATCTGTTAGATGGTGCCAGAGCTAAAACTTTTTTTTACTTTTATGTAGAATAGTTTTAAAGACTTGGTGAGCTTTGTCAGTTTTGTTTGGCTTACAGCGGATGTGACCATTCAACAAGGGTGAAACATGTAGCCGACTTAGCCACACCCGAGGTTTCCATGCTTTTGGAAACCCCATAATTTTTAAAGCGATTAGCAAAAGCATACCTCTTACTACGTAATTTTTTTTTTTTGGGAGCCATATGCCCAAGAAGCTATTTTTTTTTTTAAAATATATATATATATATATATATATATATATATATATATATATATATATATATATATATATATATATATATATATATATATATATATATATATATATATATAATTATTAATAATTATAATAATATTATTAATAAAATAAAATATTTTAAAGGGTCCGAAAGGCCTTCGTTTCCCGGAAATAGGGAAGAAGTTTTAGGAATTTTTCCTATTTTTAAATAAAATTTTATGATATAGTAAATTTTGGGATAAAATTGATATTCGGGGATTTTTTGGTATGACGGATTCGAATCTAATCTTAGTACGGCTCTTACTTGTAGGAGGAGCCACCTACACGTCTTTTTACTATTTTGAACAATCACAACTTTCTGGTACGGCCTTGTATTACATTTTTGAGTAAATTAAATGATTGTTTTGTCATTTTTACGTCAAAAAGCTATACATGTTATAAGTTGATACAAGAACCATTTTCAAGATATTTGGATTTAAAAAAAATACGACCCATCTGATTTTATTATAGCAAAATTAAAAAAAAAAAACAAAATGTATAATTAAACAATATGTATTTTATTTTTTAATAAAATTATTGTTCTTTAATTATGTTCAGCAAAACATAAGCTAGGTTTTATAATTTTAAAAATTTTTAAAAAAAAAACTTTAACACCCTGTATTTCGGAAACGAAGGCCTTGCGGACTCATATTTGTATAGACTTTAATGTCTATTTTTGGACCCTGAATACGTACCGTATTGACATTTCCTCATGAATCACCCTGTATATATATTTCTCATTTGTTCATAGAATAAAAATTTATTTGCACCAGCCTTTTCAGCGTTTTTTAAAACTGTAATAAGTTGTGATAGATAATGCAAAGACATCATCTGACTTAACCAGAAGTACCATTGGTCGTTTGTGGCAACGTTATAGGGAAACTGGTAAAGTAAGAGAGACTCATCTTGGTCCTAGAAAGGCAACTGAGCCTGTACATGGGACATACATGGATACACTTGGGAGAAACAAGATTGGGCTCGTGTGCTCTTCACTAACGAATCTCGGTTTGGTTTGAGGCCGGCTTCTAATAGAATAAAGGTGTGAAGACGACCAGGAAACGCTGCTCGCTTAGAAACTGTCCATGAGGTGGATCGGTACCAGAGCAGAACAATTTACCCTCCTTTTATTACTAAATGATCCATTTTTAATATAACTTCCGAATTTCTTAATTGCAGTTACATATGTCGGAAGTTCAATAGGTACTTCTTCGAAAATCGAACAACACCCCCAGCCTATAATATCGGACCAAAGATCATCATCTCTATAATTAAAAGGTATACCCCTTAAAAAAATAAAAGAAATTTAAAAAATATATCGTTAGTGATGAAAGCCTATTATTTTTCTTTTGTGTTGTTGTTAAAAAATTGCCAGAGGTGATCCTAATGTAGTATTACTTGTACTAACGACCAATTTTGTAAACAAAATCTAGTTCAGTGTTTGATGAATAATTTAAAACATTAAATAGGTTATATAAACCCCAAAGTTAAGGTAATAGACAAGAAGATATAGTGATAATGTAATAAGGTAAGCTGCCCTAATAAGTTATGTTAGTTCCATATCTGGCAGACGAGGGATAAATTAATTAACATGAAGGATAAAGCTACGCATTTTGTAATCTGTTTGGTTAGGATATAAGGCATTTTGATAGTAAAAAAAATATATTTAGACATTAGTAGATAAAATTAAAGAGCTGCAGAATTGCTCTACTGTTTACTGTAAACAGCATTTAAAACATTTGTTATAAACGCTAAATATATACAGGGTGTTTCTAAATCTCATGTACAGGGTGAGCCAAACTCAACGTTTTTAACAGAAACCTCACGTTTCTATATGTCTAACACAAAAACTGACTTTCGTTTGCGAGACTTAAATTTTAAGCTAAACTTTCTGCGTGTTTTTAATTTCTTGCGTTTTCTCTAATCCTTCATAACTTTTTTGTTAATAAAGATTTTTAAATTCTGTAAAAAAAATTTTCAGCAACTTTTTATGCAGACTGCAGATATGCTTTTTATTTTTTTTTTCAAGTTGACGCATTTTTTATTTTTTTTTTCAAATTGCTGTTTTAAAATGGTCAAAAATAACCTTTTTAAAAATGTATCACACTTTGTATTTCTTTTAAGCCATTGCTAAGTTAAATTGTATGTTATTTAATATTGTTATAGGGTAAAAAGTAGGCCATAAAAAAATAAACATGTTTTACTTTAAACAATCTTAATTTAACTTGTATTTTTTGAAGAACATATTCTGCAATGTTTTGAATCACCCTGTATACTATTGTTATGAAAAACAGTAACATAAAATTAAAGTTTTTTATAATTGCCATAGAAATATTTTAGTTAGAATATTTGCTCTTTTGTTGAGTCAACAGTCTGGATGTTTTGGGTGATACGAGACCTACATAAAATTTGAATTTAATGTCTGTCAACATCTCGTGTGCGTTTAATTTGGTTCAGAGTTAAATATTACTATATTTATTTCTATACTAAATTACTTTTACTTTTACCTTACACGTAGTAATCTATGCATTTATTTCTGACTTAATTAAGCAAGCTGCCTACCACACTAGGAACATTCCGTATGACGTAGAATATGGAATAATTTAACTGACATGTCCATAATCAGGCTAATGTTTAACTGGGGCTTTCAGATTAGACTTTATTAATTTGCTGTGTAATATTTAACACGCTTATTGGGCATAAATTTATAATTTTCAGTTTAACTTGTAGGTTTTTGGTCTGTTAATTAAATTTTGCTTAGCTATGGTCCTGAGAACTTTTCGTTTATAGTCGGTTGGACACTTTTTTAACTTATCTTTACAGATGCCATAAATTTTATCAAACAATCGGCTCATTTTAATTCGAGTGTGACGAAAGTAAAAAGTCTGTAACCCTAGTTGCAAACACAATTGATCAATGAAATTACCTTTGCTTTATTTGTTCTCTAGTAAGGTTTTGATTAAAGTTTAAAAACTTTTCTAGATTATCGCCGTTAAGACCTAATTTTGTTCGTTGTCACAAAGGGCCCCCTTACTTATGGTTAAAAACAAACACAATATTTTAGTCTTGTGGTCCTGAGTTTCAAGGATGACCTTAATAAGCATGACAGCTTAAAAACAAACGTATTCTACTTTCTGGGAGAAAAGGATTTTTTCCCAGGTATACTCTGTATGTTACCAAATCAAACCCTGCTCGGCATATCATATATGTACAACTCTTACATTTTTTTATTTCTTTCAAAAGTATTAAACTAATGACTACACGTTTATAAGAGAGCATTCCACTTTTGTTCACAGAGGAGCTGTAGGGGTTTTGTCCTTTTTCTTTTAGGTATTTTTACAGCTTTTGCTTTGAAAATTTGGCCAACAAAATTTCTTTCGTAGCAGCAGTTTTTAATAAAACAGCACAAAGTGCCAAACTTAAACATTATTTCACAACAGTCCTTTTAAAGAAGCCCGAACTTTATACTTTACCTAAAAAAATGTTAATCATATCTTAAGTAATTATAATTAAAGTGTAGAAATACTTCGTTACAAATAATTAACCTTTATAAAAATTAAATTAAATTTTAAAATATATAAAAATATTTTACTTAAAATTAAATTCAAATTATTATTTGTTTGTAAATAAAATAAACTTAAATAACACTACAATGCCATCTGTAAAGTTTTGAAAATGGGATTTATAATAAATTATCCCGATAATGTCACATTGGCATAAATCAAGAGAAAATTAATCTGACCTACTAAATCTTGCGTTATATTCTGTAAAAAAAATAAGATAAATATGTATAAATTCTAGCAAATAATAAAATTTTTATTCAAAGTCAACCTCTAATAAAATGTTTTTAATAAATTTTAGAGAGAAGTTTAAATTATTCAAAGGCTAATTATTTGTAACAAAATATATCTACACGATAGTCACAATTACTTAAGATATTATTTACATTTTTTAGGTAAAGTGAGATGTTTAATGTTGTGGTTAGTTGTGGTAAGTGTGGTTAGTTGTGGTTAGCTCAACGGTACACAAAAGAAAAAAGCTCTCTAATAAAAATTAGTTCATTAGAAGGTCGTTTGACTTTTCTGCAAATTTTTGCAAATTGCTTTTTTCCTTATTTTACTTTTTATCCCTATAAATAAAGCTAAACGTTAAAAAGAATTATTATATTTTATAAAAACTAACAAATTCATAAATTAATTAACAATTTAATAAATTGAACCAAAACTTAAATATCCCTTAAAACAAATTAAATACACGGTGGCCGGCCATATTTTGACCCATTTTAATCGAGAATAACTTTGGAACAAATAAAGGTATCAAGATGCAGTTTTTGCAGATGCACTTATATTTCTTTAAAGTTTATTCTCGAACCTTCACGATTTTATTGTGACATTCCATTAGTTCAAAAACAAAATGGCCGATTTTCCATTATAGGACAACTATGTTATTTTAAATGGAACACCCTGTATATGTTTCTATATTTTCAAAATTTAATCTTTCCCCTTTAAAAAAATGTAACACAAGCTATGGTTATCTCAAAAAACAACGTATCTATTGACCTTCGAAAATTGACTGCATGTCGACCAACAATATTATTTAACAATTAAAATTTGCTTCATATGTTACAAAAAAAAAGGATCGCCAAAGGTTTAGGTTATTCACAAAATAATAGTTACAATAAGGTTACATTACTTTTTAAAACTACTGTAAATGTTGAAAATGCCTTCCGCCGGCTGCTTATTTAAATTCGAATGCTTATTTAAATTTGAAAAAAACTTATTAAAACTATTGACTAAAAATTCTTCAGGAATATTTTCTATTATGTTTCGGATATTAATTTTTAATTGCTCTAAATTTTGGGGAAGTGGACTATAGCACCTCTCTTTCACATATCCCCACAGAAAAATCTGGAACAGCCAAACTGGTGAACGAGGTGGCCAGGAAATAGGGCCTCCTCTTCCAATCCACCGGTTTCCAAAAACGTTGGTCAGTGAATCCTTGGTAATGTTAGCATAATGTGGTGTAGCCCCATCTTGTTGAAAATAGACGAAATTCAATAGATTTTCTTCTTGCAATTGGGATAAAAAATATTTCCAACATATCAACGTAAGTCCAAGAGGTTACAGTTGGTTCATGAAAAAAAATGGCCCATAAATTTTTTGCTTTGACATACCACACCAGACTGTGACTTTTGGCGAATCTCTAACGTGTTCGTTATATTGTCGAGGATTTTCTGTTACCCAAAACCTGCAGTTATGCTTATTTACTTTTCCATTGAGGTGAAATATGGCTTCGTCTGACCTTATTAGTCTATCCAAAAAATGTATATTGTTCCTTACTAAATTTTGAATTCTCTGGCAAAATACAACCCTTTGTGGAAAATCAGTTTCTTTTATTTCTTGAAACATTTGAATTTTGTATGGCTTTAATTTAAGTTCTTTTTTCATGATTTCTTGTACTGTAGGTTTAGGAATATGGACTGAACCTGAGATTTTTCTTGTTGACAATGTTGGATCTTCCTGAGTTATCTCCAGAATTTGTAACGTTTTATTTAGCAAATTCTCATTGTTTACTAATTTCTTTTTACGGTCTAAAGATCCTGTACTCCAGAATTTTCTGTACCAGATTTTAATTTAATTTTTTGTGGGTGGAGCTTTATTAAACATGTTTCTAAATCTTCGCTGGGTTTCTTTTACTGATTTGGTTTCGACAAACATAATAACACATTTTCCTTTTTCGCTTAACGAGAACATTTTGCGCTTCCCAATTAAAATAACTTGTCAAAAATGACTAACAATGGCTGACAATGAGGCTTGTTGCTGTTATGGAAACGAGATAACTTTGTTTCCACAGGTGACTTTTAAAAAACCCTTTTTAAAATAATATTCCTATTCGACATACAGTCAATTCTTTGGAGGTCAATAAATGCGTTATTTTTTAAGATAACCATAGCTTGTGTTACATTTTTTAAAGGGGAAAGATTAAATTTTAAAAATATTGAAACATATGCAGGTGTTCCATTTAAAATAACAAAGTTGTCCTACATCGGAAAATCGGCCATTTTGTTTTTGAGCTAATGGAATGTCACATAAAAATGGTAAAGATACGAGAATAAACTTTAAAGAAATATAAGTATATTTGCGAAAACCGCATCTTGATATCTTTATTTGTTCAAAAGTTATTCGCGATCAAAATGGGTCAAAATATGGACGGCCACCCTGTATTTTATTGCGACCCCGTTTTTCTCTAAGACAGAGTTTAACCTTCGAGACATCGAATGAACCAAAGCCCGGGCATAGTCCGGATTTCCTCGTAACTTATTCCACGCCTCTAAAATTTTATCCTTAAGTTCGTTTATAATTTGCGGACTAAACTTATTTTTACTAATTTTTTTTTAACTTATTAGCTCCAAACATTTTTCATAATATTTAAATCCGGACTACATGCGGGCCACGGTAAAACCCTGATACGCTGCTCTTCCATCCATTCATTGACTTGCCGGGCCGTATGAGCGGGACACTTATCTTGCTGAAAAATACAATTTTTGTCCGGAAATCGATCTAGTACAGAAGGAATGATGATATTCTGTAGTAGATCTATACATACCTCCATATTGAACCTTCCTTCGATAAAATAACATACACCAAGTCCTTGTGCACACAGCCACTCCCAAACATTTACCGAAAATCGCCCACTACTTCTGTCCTCTTGGGTATATTTATCATCAAATCGTGTTCCTTGAGGCCTGTAAACCTTAAGTATCCCATTCTAGCACGACTGAAACACTTTTTCTTCAGTGAATATTATATTTTTCCAAAAAATCGAAGGTTGCAAGTAAAATTGTAGAGCAAATCCAATGCATTGTGCTGTATTTGCATCTGATAAAAACGGATTTAAGGTTGCCGGGTGGCAGCGCAATTCGGATATTTGCCTTATTCTTCGCCATGCCGTTATACCCATTGCTGGGAAATTGCTTTCCGTTTTTGCTTTAACTACAGATTTACGTGATTGGTTTTTTAAAACATTAACTGAATTATTGTCTTGTTCTTGATACGATAGTTTGGTGAGACCACTTCCAGGTCTTCTCTCAAAGGAGTATGTTTTCTGTTTTTTTTTGTCAAAATAAATAGTACTCTTTGGAATGTTAAGCTCTTTCGCCACATCCCTTTCTGGCCAACCTATCTGCTCAATATAATGAATAATTAATACTTTTTGATTCAAAGTTTAGTTTGGCATTTAAAAAAAAAATTAGACACTGACAACGGACACCTGTTTCTTTATAAGATTTTTCAACAGGTATTTATATTCAGTAGGAAAAAGAATTGTCCAGGATTTAATGGCCGTTATTGTACATACATGGTATGGTATGCCAAGCAGGGTTTGGTTTGGTAACATACAAAGTATACAAGCGAAAAGAAGAAAAATAACTCGTGCTAAGGTCATTTTTGAAAGTCATGTCCACAATATTAAATATTTATGTTTTTTTTTCATGAGTAAAAGAACTTGCATCGTGACAGCCAACATAATTACGTAATTATAGCGTTAATCCAGACAAGTTTTCGGCGCGCGGTTCAATCAAATCCTAACTGGAAGTAGCCAACCTAAAAGCTAGCTAAATTTAGTTGCCACTGATAAATATTTATTACTATTAAAGTTTACAGATTCATATAACTGTCTAAGCGCCCTATAAGTTTAATTGGGTAATAAAATAGCTTATAATCTATTTAAGGAACACCCAAGTTTGTTAAATAATTTTTGTTTCTAAAGATAACCTAAATTGCAAAACCGTGTAAGCTGATTTCAGTAATTATCCTGAATTAAATTAATAAAACCTAATCCAAGACTCCCGGGTAACGTTTAACCCTATTACAGGCACGTCTATTAAGTTATCTTCCGTGTAGGAGATGCATAATGTATCTAGCCTATTTAGTAAGCTTGTTTTTGTATGCCTTTCTTTTATAAAAATTTTAATTCAATGAAATATGACTAGAAAAATATTTATTACTGTTAGTTAAACCAAGATTAATATTATAATTTTTTAAAAATATTTTAATCTAAAAAAAGTGGTCCAACAACATTATGATAAAAATAAATGATCGTATTTATTTGCCCAAAAAAAGATGCTGGTGATTAATTATATAATTATTAAAAACTGTAGAAGTACCGCCTAATTAATTTAAATTTAAAGATAATTATGTTCTCAGAAACTCAGGTTTACCGCCCCTATTTCAGGGTGTTCCAAGTAACATTGTATGTTTTTTGGAATTTTTTCGTTACTTGTGCTCTTAAACCTACTTACATATCAAATTTTAAGTTTTCACTTCCTCGAAAATTTCCCCATAATTTAAGTGAGTAATTAACTCAGTTAGTCAGCAGTAAAATGAGCGATTTTTAAAATCGGGTATATCAGTAACCAGAACTAACCACTTGACAAACCTTTTTAATTTTTTTTCACAGGTTATAAGAATACCAATAAAAATTTACTTACCTAATTTCATACCCATAGGTGAAACGAAAACAAAGTTATGACAGAGGGGGAAAATTGTTTAAATTATTTTTTTACAAGCATTTATTTTAAATACAAATCATAATTTTCCAATGTATAACCCTCACTTTTTTGGACTTTCATATATCACGTTTATCATAAAAAAGATAATAAAGTCCTTTAAATATAAAAGTTTTTTTAAATCTCTTTATAACCAATTGGTACTAAGTATGAAAAGTTTTTTATAGTAATATCTTTATAGTTAAATAGGAAAAAAATCTGTTTTTACTTAATAAATGTTTGCACTTTTATATCATGGTCTTGGCTTTAAAACTTTCTAAGCATATTAATAGGGCCTAAATACAGATATACAAAATAAAATTAAGATAAAAATAAAAATTCTTAAAAAATAAACAAACAATAAAGCTTGAGGTATTGGTCAACTTAAGAATTTTCAAAAAAACGATTTTTTTGCATTTTGCACTTTTAAAAATCACCTTCTAAAATATTTTTTAGAAATTCGAATCCTGACACTGCAAAATAAGTAAGAGTATGCGCATGCTCTTAGCTGTACGCAGTTGCTCACGCAGCTGCTAGTTAAAGTTTTTCTCAAAATGACTTATTTTTAAACTGCGGACAGTGAATTTTCGGAACTTCTGAACCAATTTTAAAAAACCTTGTCTCGTTTTTTTATTAAGATGTTTTGTAAGCCAATTTACCACAATTTGGCAAAAAAAACGATTTTTTACGGGGCCAAAATAGTGGAAAAACCGGCTGATTTTTTAATTTGTTTTCAAACATCGGTAATTTTTTTTTAATTTTTGAATAAATGTGGTAAATTGGCATGTAATAGACCTTTTTTTTTAAATTGTTTAGTTTTTGGGTTTAGATTTGTTGATCCGAAGACTATCTGTCAACTTTTTTTAGCGGCTCCATTTTAAGGCTTCTTAGTTGTTGTTTAAAAAATTAAAATTAAAAAAAATGTATTTTTAAAACATTGAGTAATATTATAAAAAAGTTGTATGTTTTTATTGATTAAAACAGCCGGAAATTTTTTTCTTTAAAAATGTGTTGTGTTTTTTAGCCTTTTAAAGTGGACTAGTATCTTAAATTTAAAACCAAAATGCGCCATAATAATGAAAAAATACTTGAACAGATGCAGCAGGATTCTAATGTGATGTAACCCAATAAAAAATTAATATAAATTATATCAGTATTCGTTAATTTACCTGTTAGACCGAGTATACTGAACAGCAGTACCGCAGGAGCCAGTAAGCACATATTAAATGGACGCGGCGCCCTGCGGAGCACCCGGCATGGCGGCGGCGCTTCCCCGACATTCAGACGAACCACGAGCAGTCGCTGGACTGCTGCCACATCACTTAGGGATCGGACTGGCGCTCAAATACATCTGAAACAAAATAAATTAATAATTAGTGAATTATGACTCATGTTTGGTTTTAATACAACTTTATAGAACAGTCGCTTTATAAAACCTTTTGGGTATATTTTCTTGGGGATTGCTTGCACATGCATAATTTTTTAGAAAATAGGACCACTTCGGTCCAAGTTCCGGGGTATAACTAACTGAGACTGCTTAGCCCTATTGACCCCTATAAACTTGCAAATTGCCTGCAATAAAAAAGAAGGAACATTCCCCAAAAAATCAAAATAAAAAAAAAATTGTAAGGCGATCAACCTCAAAGAAAATATACGAAAATATGAATCCATCACGTAACTATAGAACATACCTAAAACCCTTTAAATTTAGGCGCACGGCATTTCCGACCTGACGCACGCAGTATGAATCTTATACAAAAGGTTTCAGCCGATTTTCCCCCCATCATAACTTCGTTATTGTTCCACATAAAGGTATAAGATTTGTTAGGAAAATGTAAATAAGTATTCTAAGTACCTGTAAAAAAAATAGAAAGGCGTGTCAACTGTCAAATGATTTTTCAGATATGCAATTTTATAATGCGCTCATTTTGCTACTGAATAATTGACTCATTCATTGACTCATTAAAATTATGGGGCACTTTCCAAGGAAGTATGAAATAAATAAATTTAAGTGGAAAAAATGTAAAATGCAAAAAAGGTAAAACTGACCATTTTCGGTAAAATTTTACTTTACGGACACCACGCCGATTTTCATGTATTTTTGCATACGGGGGTTTTTTGGGACGCTAATCACGAATCTAAAATTAGTTTTTTTCCGGCAACCTCTGGTTTTTGAGTTATGAGGCCTCCAAGTAGGCTAACCTTAAAATGAACATTTTTCCAAAAGTCCTCCTTCTTGAAACTGATTACCACCAAAATGGAACATACACTGATTGAGCACTTACATATTAAACAAATACACTAAAATTTACAAAAGTTTATTGCTTATTTTTAGTAAAAAATACCTTAAATAAATCCAGTTTTTTACATCTTGACATCTTAATTATAAATCAGGCAACTAGTTATACATCACATATCTTCTTACAAGGTATAGAAAAGTGGATTTATTTAAGATAATTTTTACTTAAAATAGACAATAAATTATTGTAAATTTCAGTGTATTTGTTTAATATATAAGTGCCTAATTAGTGTATGTTTCCATTTGTTGGTAATCAGTTTCAAGAAGGGAGAATTTTGAGGTTAGTTCACTTGGAGGCCTTATAACTCAAAAACCAGAGGTTGCGGAAAAAACTAATTTTAGATTCGTGATCAGCGCCCCAAAAAACCTCCGTATACAAAAATTCATGAAAATCGGCGTGGTGTCCGTAAAGTAAAATTTTACCCCATTTTCAAATAAAAATGCATTATTTAAATACTTGATTGTGTCCCGTTAACATGCCACTCAGTAAAAAAATACTTTTACTATTTTTTTTTAATTAAATAACAAGCTCCTGTATTTTAAAAATAGAATGCTACAAAACGCCGTTGTTTTTAGTTTATTAGGGTAAAAGCAAATTTTTTGTCCGACAGATTTTTACTTCCCCATTTAATGCCAAACTAAAATCACATTTATTTAAAAACGAAATCCAACCTTTACCACGGTAAACGGGTGTAGATCGTGGTCTGGAAGGGAGTTATGGTAAAACGCAGAGAACAGTTTGCCTCTTTTAACTCTTAAAATGGAGTAAAGCATACTTCTAGCATGTACTCAGACATATATTTTTATATTTCTTAATATTATACCTTAAAATTGCAATTAAACATAGCCGATTAAAAGAAAAAAAATAGGCACATCTGACAGACTAGGAAAATACCGAAAAGACCATATTTTTATCCTTTTCTCTTTTAATTTTGGAAGACCTTCAATAAAGCCGAGAACATGGGAATTCATGTTAGAAAATGGCACATTTGAGCGATATTGCGAATAAAAAAGATCCCTTTTCTTATGTTACTACAAAATTTTGGTGCCTTTTTTTACCGGTGTTTTTTGCTGTTTTCGTTACTTAACACTTAAATAACATACCTATAAATATCTTCTGAATAAGTTACTAAATTTGTAATGTAAACATGATAAAATTAATATATTTTATTAAATTAAATAACCTATTACGTATTTATACTAGCTTTAAAATTCGCCTTATGGTTTAAAAAATAATAATACTTTTACAAATAATAGGAAGTGTTAAGAATTTTTATTGAAATAAGTGCCATTTATTCTGAATACTATATATTTTATTATAAAATGGAATATCTAGGTCACCAACACAATCAATACGCAATTAAAACATGTTAAACATAAGTACTGTGTGAATAGAACGCGTTTTTTCTATTTTGAGTATTGTTTGTTGTAGGTTAGTATGACATTTATTGTAATTAAATGCAAAAAAAACATAGGTTTAAAGTTCATAAGCCAGTAAGGCGGCAGTGATGTAGGGTGTAAAATTTAAACGCTTTAAGAATCTGGTGTTTATCAAAATATTAGAAATCTGTCTTCTTTGTAGTTATGGGACTGATGATGCGTTGGATCTTTAAAATCAAAACACATTAAGTATAAAGTATTTACTTATCAACTGCAAAAAGTTTCTTCAGTCAAGAAGTCGAGGACGAAAAAGACACTTCCCCCAAGTTTTTGGGTACAAAAATAAAGAACTATAAAGTAAAAGAAAGTCTAAACATTAAACTATAAATAATGTTAAATTATACCTTAAAACGGGTGTCAAAATCTCAAAATCGTACATAAAAATCTTAGTCGGAGAGCCTATGGCACTGTTTGATCCAGGTAGAAATTTCACATAGTTGCCTTAATAGGATGAATGGTAAGTAATTGACTGACCTACTGGCTACACTATGTACTGCGCATACAAAAAGTCCACGCAGCTTTTATTTTCATGATTGCCGGAGACCGAAAAAGGTGATTGTCTTTTTGCAAATATTTTTTAATACACTCATTGGCAAAACTCTTGCACCTCCTAACCACAAAGGTAAGCAAAAATTCAGAAAATTTCAATCTGTCGGGTACAAAAACAGTATAAGAAAACTGCCAAGAAAAGTTGTAAATATAAGTTGAAAAATTAATTCATTTTTTTCTAACTAAAATTAAATACGTTTTTTGCAAGATATCGTTAATATAAATAATATAAATACTAGATGTTTACCTTTTCTAATTTAAACATAATAAGACGATGAACATAAAAATGCAGTCTGCCAACAAGAAAGGTTTTAATATTAAAATAAATTATTATTAGACAGGAAAAAGGCACCAGTCTAAACAGTTTATATTAAAAGGCTTAAAAAATAATCAATCTTCGACGAATCTGTTGAAGTAGGTATGGATTTGTTTGTTTAGTTTAATTTTAAAAATATACTTAAAACTAAAATTAATGGTAAATTAGCACTTTTTAATTAAAGGAAGTATTACACAGGGTTTTACTTATTGGATTACAAATATGTACACGCGAAAAAGTATAATCAGGTAGTGCTTAGGTATAAGTTATTCTACTTAACTTATTTGGGCGGCTATATTTCCCCTTGCGACACAGTCAAAAATGTAACGCTTTTAATAATTGCCTAGCAATTAGGCATTGAATTGCATTACATTTTTACGTTATTTTTTGTTTTGGAAGTTTTGTTATTTTGTCAATGTTTTTTAGGGGTCAATATAAACAATCAGCTCTTTTGCTTTTTCTTTATCAATCATTTTTCGTAATACAAAGCCTTTAGAGTGTAAATATTATTACGAACTTTGTAACGGACTTTAAAAATATTTGTTTAGTTTATAAGTAGGATGTTAGAATTCTTTTATTTAGATTAATAATTTATCTAAATAAATTACCTTAGTTTTCCCATTCCGACAGCCATTGTGAAGTGTCCTAAGGGTTCTGGAGTAAAGCATTTTTGCACTTTTCTTATATCCTGTATTAAAAGAATTTTTTCAGCTGATTCCAGACTTTTGATTTTTTTCCACGTTGAGATAAAAGGCTTTAGAAAACTTCACAAGAGTCAGTGGTAAATTGACTTTTGAACCGATAACAGAGATAATTAAACAGTTAGTTACCATGGTAACGTTTTGTTAACCCGATTGCTAAAGCTAAAACAATATGTAAAACGATGATCATTGTTTTAATACGAGGTGTAACGGAACAATATATACATGGCAATCACCTATGGCTTTAAATATATGCACTAAACTGTAGTTGTAGCACGTGTACTCTGTGGCTACCCCACTTCCATATCTGCTCCACAGTATGACTTAAAGCTTTTATACTGAGACGTCTCTGTTGTCAACATATTAATCTGCCTCAAGTGCTTTCAAAATTTATAAAGACACAAAATAATTTGTTTTCCATGGTAATCTTATTTTTAGTATCTATTAAATTCTAAACTAAGAGGTAGAATTTTTTTAAAAGGGCTTAAAGAAACGCCAATAAGCTATATACATTTTTACGTCAGGACAAAAATCTAGAGTGTGTTTAAATTAAAAAAATATATAACAGGTAAACTATGACACTTTTATACTCTTCTATCTTTTTTAGAAATCGATGTATGTTGGTCTTAAAATATAAATAACTCTGTATAGAGCATAAAAATTAAGACTGTACATTGAGCACCAAATGGTCTTGATTGTCGCCTAGTAGTACAGTAACTGAAAACCTGAAAGTACACAAAGCTGTAAATAAATCTGTACAGTTTTCATTTGTGGCACAATTCTTAGGTCTTCGCGGATGCTTTCGAGCAAGAAAAAGTTTATTACGATTTCGATATGGGAAATATCTGCCAAAATATGCGAATTAGAGAATTTTTGTAAGGACAAAAAATAAAGATTACCTCGAAATCTACAAAAATGGCTTTTACCATTTTTTTCGTAACCCCAATATCTTTTGCAAAAACGGCCGTTGAAAAATCCATAACATTCCGCTCTGAATAGATGTAGTAGAACTCCGGAAACGGCTGAAAAATGCAGATGGGCAAAACAATTTTTTATCAAAACGCAAGAAAGATGGTAAAGAAAATTTTCTGGGATCATTGAACACTTGCGGGAATCCCATTTTTCGAGCCTTAAGGGGCCATTTTCAACCCTTTTCCACATGTTAATGTTGATAAACTTTTTTCGCTCAAAAGCATCCCCGAAGACCTAAGAATTGCGGCACAAAGAAAAACTGTAAGATTTATTTACAGCTTTGTCCCTTCATTTACTGAACTATAGTTTAGCCGTTGTAAATTTATGAATGTAAAATTGAGGTGGTATATTAATTATGTTTTTCCAAATAAAATGACTGAAACATATATATTTTGTGACACAAAGAGGTCAACACCAGCCTTTTACACAAGGTGTCCAGGAAAACGTGGGAAATCTCCCGGATATGAAAAAAAAAAGACACGGAAAAGAAATACTTTAAGTTCATCTAAATTTTTTCGTATAGGCCTCGTCTTCAGAAATATTGGCTTCCAAATAGTTTTATTAAAATCAAGTTTTTCACACATAATTAATAAGCCTCCAGGTATATTTCCATTTGTTTTAAATAAGATGCAATACCAGATACTATTCAGAGGTGCAGAGACAGAGGAGTGGTAACATTCATAACCTCCTTTTTTGCCCTGTATTGATAAGAACTTTGGACAACGTTTCTTACAAACCATTAACTATTAACTAAAAATTAAGTACTCTTCATTCATGTCGCTAATCCCCATCATTTTTAAAAACATCACTTTATACACAGTATGTCCCCCAATTTTTGTCGGGATGAATATGTAAAAGAGGAATTTACTCAATTCGTCGTGCTCGCGAGTGTATCAGACTTTATGGAGTCGATGTTGAACCATCTTACGAAACTTTTTATTAAAACTTATATTTTTGTAACAGGCAATTTTTTTTCTTATTCAACCTGAGAGAACTTGAGGGACTAATAGTGTAAATAAAGTGAAATTTTTTTGGAAAAGGTAAGGGTTAGCGACATGTACGAAGAGTACCTTATTTTTTAGTCAATAGTATAAGGTTTGTAAGAAATAGAGCTGAGACGGATCATTTAAAAAAGGAATAGATTAAAGGGATTCGGATCTTCGTAAAGGAGTTGAATCACCAATAGAATCACGATTCCTTTTTTGAGGAAAAAAAGAAATCGAATCATCTTTTGTTTTTATACCTACAAATGGTTACTACGATATGAATAATGCTACATAATCCAGATGATAAATTAAGCGTCAAAGATTTTAGTACGGAGTCCCAGCTTCGAAATATAATTTAAGCCATATTTTAAAGTGCTGTTACTCTTAGCCAAATTAGTTTTTGGTAAATATTCTTTAAATTTGAATATGTTATTTCTAAGATCAACATGAAACCATCCTTGAATGGAACATTTTTTAAACTGTATTTTCATAAGGTTTTTTATTGTGATTCTTAAGATACCTCTAAGCAACTTATAAATGATACATTTTATTGTAATTTTACTGGAAGTTTCACAAGTACTGTTAGTAATTTCTTTGCTTGCGAAATATAAAAATGTTTTAAAATTTTAAATTTATTTTTGTAAGACGCCATGAATTGTAATAATAAAATGTCCCATTTAAAAGACCCTCAGGGTTACCTCAATTATGACATTTTAAAAAATAGTTAGGATTAAGCAATTAAAACTTTTAAGATCAAATGTAAGTAAAATTTATGCCCGTTTTTGGATAGCACACTCTTTGGTTACGAAAAAATATTTTTCATATAAATGTTGCCTGTCTGGACCTGAAAAACCACATATTTTGATTAAAAATCACATGTTAAGGTATGTTTCCTTCCACGCGTCCGCCGCATGCGGCTAACGCACTACGTTAGCCGCAAAGCATTCCTACTCATGTTTTTAAATGTGCCTGGTTTGTTCCGAGCGGCCGTCGGCGTCGTATGCGTCCGCTGTCAACGACTGCTATTGATGCGACTGGACTGCTGAAGAAGCGGTGTAGCCGCAGTCGTGTCTGCGTCTGATATTTTGTTTGTGTTGTTTTTTGTGGAATGTCCGGTGCTTTTTTTTGTTAAAAATTGAAACTTTATTTTTTAAATAAGATTCTGGATTTGTTATTACGTTTTTTAAGAGCTTTTAAGATCCCAAATTTAATGATGTTTTGCACTTATTCAAAAAAATCAGTTTAGCGTTTTCCCAAGATCCTTCCAAAAATATATTGTAGCTCCTAAAATACATAATAAAAAATCCAGAGTCGTTTTAAAAAAACAGTTAATGATGGCAGCTTAAAGACGAAACGTCGGTGTATAAATCTAATAACACTATCTTGTAGAACAGAAAAAGTAGCAATGAAAATGTGAAAGTTATTTTGTTACATTCATTCAAAGAAAGCCATAAAAAAATAAAAAAGAAATCGCGAATAATCGGTTTTTTCCAAAAGTAAGTATTCGAAAATTTTAAAGTACTAAGGTGGCATTTTGATAAGCATCATATTGCGCAACTTTGCCTTCATTTAACCGACCTCGTATCTCTTCAAGTTTCAGAGATCCCAATGATAAGACTAAAATTTGGAACCCTGTACAATACCTAATACAATGGTAATTTTCCTCTGGGGTTATTGGATATTCAACTCTGTTGTGCGACTTTATATCGTCTTTTATTAAGTCAAGAATAAAACTAAACTGTGCTTTATTCAGTCTAAAATATTTGCTAAATTTTACTTCATCCTGTAGCAGATGTCGATTTTTTAATGTAGTATAACAACCCTCATCGAGTCTTTGCTGAAATATTGGATTTATAGTGGCATTGCTATGTTTCAGGTTGGCTAATTGTAATAGTATTTCGTCATCCTCTTTTTCTTCTAATAATAAATATATTACTAGATCATCCATCAGGACTCTTACCAAAGATTATTCCCTTTACACTAATAATTTTGTTATCGCGAGTTTGAGCCGCGGTCCTAAGAAACCACCTGATTAAACGGCGCGGCGGTCGCATGCGTTAGTCGCATTGCGTTAGTCGCATGCGACGGCCGCGTGGAAGGAACCACACCAGGTGTGTTTTCTTATTTAAAGGTTTAAATAGGCAGATGTTTTATTATTTTTTTCAATGTGATGCTGATTAAGAATCTTATGTAAAAATTTGGAAATTAAAATGGGAGTTCATAATGGTGGATTTTTGGCATTTATGCAGGGTGTTTCTTAATAAGATGCTAATATTTAAGGGGGTAATTCTTGGACCCATTTTAAGAAAAAAACTTAATAAAAATGTATGTCCTAAACGTCTTATCTTTTGAGATACAGGGTGTTAAAATTTCCAACACCTGATATAATTGATTTCTTTGCGCGTTCAGTGTAATTTTCTGTTACTATTCCGAAATGTATGTAGATTACCTTAATTTCATAATTTAAACGTTTTAAAGTTATCTTATTAAAAAATTATTGTTCGAAGTTACATGAATTGTTTTTTCTCGTAATTGGTCCAATGAGATCCAAATAAGTAAATTAATTTTTTTTAATGGGAAAACGGTGAGTCGTACGAAAAAAAAGTCAAGTAAACAAATTTGTTTTAAATTGACCGGGGACTCCAAAAATAATTTTTATTTTAAGAAAAAGCAGTGGCGTACTACTTTTTGCTTTAAAAATATCTAGTCAGAGTCCAGTACGGACGCCACTGGAAATAAAAAAATGTTTCCTAGGTCAAAAAATTTTCATAAAAATATTTCAAGTGGTATGAAAATGACAATAAAAAAATTATTATTTTTTTTATTTTAACACCCTGTATCTCAAAAGATAAGACGTTTAGGACATACATTCATATAAAGTTTTTTTCTTAAAATGGGTCCAAGAATCACCCTCTTAAATATTAGCATGTTATTAAGAAACACCCTGTATATCTGTTTGCCTCACATTTAAAATATAAGAGTTTTTACGGGTGCTAGGTCAAATCTGGAAATTAGTTATCTTAGGTCAAAATTTTAAAATTTTAAATGGTGTATTCAAAGCGGCGGGTCCTATTCTTAAAAAGTAATCGATTTCAGTCATCGGATCCTTAAAAAGGAATCAATTCCTAGGTGGTCATGAGTGCCACAGCTAGCCCGACCCTGCAGCTGTAAGTAATTTAAAACACTTCCTTTATTAGTAATTTGAAGAGTACAACTTGGTTTTAAATACTTGGTTTAAATAAAATTAAAATTTCCCTCTCTTTCTACAAAAAGTTTATATAAACTTGTAGATCTCTTTTTACGTGTTTTTTATATCTTGAAGATTGTTCATATTTTGCCGGACACCCTGTATAAATAAGTGTCTACATTACTTTGCGAGGGGATATTTAAAAAGTGCTGGACAGAACATTAATTGCCCCGGAAGCTCGTTTAAATAGTTAAAAAAAAAGAAAATATGCATGAAAACACTAATTAAAATACCGGAATTAGTTTCTTTTGTTCGTTTAGGGTTAATACTCGTTACTTTTGATGCAAACTAATATCATTAGAAAAGTTTCCCGGAGAACGGAAATATTAAAAGCGGAAATTTTCCCAGCTGGAAATTTTATTAAAATCCAAAAGGGTTGCACAAACGTATTTAGGTCAAAATAATAGCTCTAAAATTTAAATTTTCGTCTTGTAACTTTTCCGTCAAAACTCGAGAGAAGTCCTTCGTCCATAAAATAAAACTACGAGCTCAAAAGAAAGTTAAGTGGTACTTGTCTTTGAAGCACGGTAAAATACAATTACTCTTTGTGACTGTAATTTCGGTTGTATAAGCCGATTTTTTGTTTAAAATAATTTCTTTACAACAAAACTTTCATGTAAACATATTTTGAAGTATAAGGGATAATACAGAGTATAGCAAATTAAAAAAAAAATGGAATAATAATATATTTTAAATTGTATTTGGGTAAAAAGAATAAGAACTCCTTAGTTAACAGTATCGCTAAATAAGCAAAACAAATTCAAATTATAAATAAAATAAATAAATAAATAAAATGCTTTAATTGTCATTAATATTCCAAAAGGACATAGACAACGTCATTGTACAAAGTAAACAGATAAAAATAATGTAAAAAATCCTAAATTAAAATTTAAAAAACTTAATCCTAGATACAAAAAATGGAACAAAAAATAATTTACAACAAACAAGAATATATAAACATGTTCACAGGAATACTAAACTTTAATCGACAAACAAAACCGGACGACAAACAAGTCCAAATAGCAAAAAAACAATAATCAATAATGGTTTGGTATCATGAATTTAAAAAGTCATACCAGAAGGACAAGAACCACCAGGCAGGAAAGAGTATCATAAGTATTCGTCTACCGATTAATACTCCTTTTTAATTAAATAATTTTTAAGACTCATTTTAAAAGTGGTAATGCTTCTTATCCCTCTGATATCCGCTGGAAGGGCATTAAAGATCTTAATGCAGCTCATCATCGCACCCTTACCGAACAAAGCAGTACTATGAGACGGAATGACAAGGTCATCCCCGCCTCTAGTTGCATGTGATTGCTTAAGTCAGAATTTGTTTTAAAATACTGAGGATTATTTTTGGCGAACAAGGCACAATTAAAAATAAACAGTGACGGAACCGTGAGTATTTTCATTTCTTTGAATCTACCCCGACAGGATTCGTTAAAACCCATTATTAACATAGCTCTGACTGCTCTTTTCTGAGTTACAAACACTCGAGAAAGAATTTGTGACAGACGATCTATACCAAAAAATGATGCTGTATGAAATAATAGACTGAATACAAGCAAAGTAAAAGACTCGCAGGAGTATTAATATTTACTTGATCTCGGAGATATCTAATTACATAGGTTGCAGAACTCATCTTCGAAACTATATAGTTCACCTGTTCATTCCACTGCAAATTTGCATTCAGGAATACCCCAAAATTTCACACAATCTACCTGTTTAATACTTGACCCATTCAGAGTAGTGTACAGTGACTCAAGCGCATTACCCCTAAATTTAACTAAAACAGTTTTGTCACTTTTAGTAATAGATTATTCACTGAACACCAGTCAGCCATGTTCTGAGCAATTTCCGTTGATCTGCGAGATAGGCAAACGGTACTTGGACCCGCTATTATACAGGAAGTATCATCAGCAAACTGATATAAAGATTGAAGGTTAACAAATTGATTCATACCATTAGAAAAGATTACGAAGAGAATTGGTCCTAGTATAGAACCCTGAGGAACTCCCATAGAAATATTTTTGATTTGTGAGGTGGCCAAGCCTCCAGAGTTGGAACCCACTGTCACAGCGGATTTTCTTTTGGTCAGATAGGATCTAAAGAGATTAGCAGTACCTCGGATTCCAAGCTTTTCCAGCTTAAGTAACAAAATCTCATGATCAATTAAGTCAAAGGCCTTGGTAAGATCGAAATAAATACCAGCAACGGATCTCTTTTGGTCCACTTGTTCAAGAATATAGTGTAATGATTGAAATATGACTGTAATAGTGGACCTTTTAGGTACAAAACCATGGTGACTTACAAAAAAGAGCGAGTATGTTATAAAATAGTCCAGCAGTCTAACATAAATTAATTTCTCAATAACCTTTGAAAAAAGGAAGATTTCTTTAATTTTATTAGATTTAGTATTAAAAAACAAAAAAAGATTTGTTTATTAAACATTTCCCTTTTTATCAATAAGACCTTAGCAAATTTTTTTCAATAATCCCAGAAATTTCATTTTATAACATTTTTTTTTTGGTTTCTTTGTTTAATTGAAATTTACCATTTTTGTTTCAAAACAGTTTTGCCCATCGGCATTTTTAGCAGTTAGCTAATAATGTTAAACTTAGGGAAGTTTCTTTAGTCAAAGACTTAGGGGTGTATTTGGATGCAAAGTTATTGTTTTCGAATCATATTGAAAATATAATTTGTAAGGCAAACAGAATGCTGGGATTTATTAAGAGATCCTGTAAAGACTTTCACATTTGTGCTTTTAAAACTTTGTATATTTCATTTGTTAAATCTGTTCTGGAGTGTTCAAGTATTGTCTGGTCACCATACTATCAAACATACATTAATAGGTCGAGAATGTGCAACATAAATTTATAAAAATTGCACGTTTATACTTTTAAGAAATGGTATTCAGCTAACAAATGATCAGACTATGTCATATTTGGACCTCTCCACACTTGCATGTAGAAGGGGAGTACTACGATGTCTGTTTCGCGTTCAAATCACTGAACAACTTTAAAAAATGTCCAAAAAGTCTGGAAGCTTTTGCTATTCGAGTCCCAACTCGTCAGACTCGAAATCAAGCCCTTTTACATGTACCCTACTGTCGCACGTTTTTTTTTGGCTGTACAGTGCTATAAATAAATAGGGGGGGTTTTAAAAATTTTTTTACGATTTTTTGGGGACTTCTTTGACATTTCTTTGAGCATTTAAAACTGTACCCAAAAAAAGGTTATTTTAGTAAGTTAGTTAGTAGATAATTAGTGTTTAGTATTATATTTATCTATCTTGTAATCCTTGTAAATGCCCAAAAAACCCGGGTTTTTAAAAAAATTTTAAATTTTAAGGGGTTTTTGGGAAAAAATTTTTTTAAAAAACCTTTTTAAAAATTTTAAAAACCGAAAAAACCTTAAAATTTTTTTTTTAAATTCCAAAAAATTAAAAAATTTTTTTAATTTAAAAACTTTTTTTTTTAAAAAACCCTTAAAAGGGGTTTTTTAGTTGAAAAATTTTACTTTTTTTTTTTTTTTAAAAAAAAGGGTTTTTTTAAAAAAAAAAAGGGAAAAAAAAAAAACCGGGGGCCATTTCCAAACCGGGGAAACCAAAAAGGGAAAATTTCAAAAAAGGGAAACAAACCAAACTTTTAAAAATTTCCAAAATTTGGGGAAATTTTTTAAGGGGTTTTTAAAAACCGGTTTTTTTTTTAAAAATTTGCTTTGGGAAAATTTTTAATAAAATCTTTTTTTTAAATTTTTCGGGGTAACCTTTTTTTCCCAAAAAATTCCCCCTTTTGAAATTTTAAAAAGGGAAACTTATTTTTTTTTGGGGTTTTTTTTTGGGGCCCTCGCCCCCCAAAAAATTTTTTTTGTCAAAACCCCAAGGGAAAAAATTGCCCCAAAAAAAGGGTCGATTTTTTTCGGCCATTTGGGGGAAATTTTCCTGCTTTTTTAGCAATAAAAAAAGGGGGGGGAACAATATTTTTAAAATTTTAACTTGTATTTTTTTTTTCTTTTTTTTTCCCCTTTTAAAATTTTAAAAAAAAATTTCCCCAGAAAAGTAACGTTGTCAAATAAAACTGAACATTATTGCTTCTAAGAGGGCTTAAACCAGGGCTAGGGGCTCTAATAATTCCTTACATAAACGTTGCCTCTTCAGAATTTTATTTTCCCCCTTTTAAAACATATTTTTTTCCCCTGCTTAAAAATTCCTAATCTACAAAGTTTAAATTCTTTTAAACTTAAGATTTCCTTTACTTTGTTTACATCTGATATACTGCTTTATTGTTCTGTAAAATAGCAAGAATTACTCATCTGTGCCAAGTAAATGAAGTCACTCAAAATATTTTCCTTCGCCTTTGTGGGAAGCTTAAAATTTATTCGCATCTTCAGCCGAGTAAACAATGAATTTTGCGCTTGTTTGCACAAACGGAACATTCGCTGATGAAATATTTTATGGATGTTTAAAAATGAATGCCAAGATTTTAAAACATAAATTGTAAAGTGTTCAGTATAACAATAAAAATATAAACTAAAGTATCACGAAAGTAAAAATTTTTAAAAACTTTTGGAAAGGGCCTTTTCCCCCTTTTAAATCATTGCAGTGTACAAATATGTATTTTTTTTCCCCCAAATTCCCCCGGGGGAAAAAAGGCAATTAAAGCAGCGGAAAAAAAAGGATCCTGGCGCGACGCCATCTCCAAAAAATAAAAAATATTTTTATATATATATATATATATATATATATATATAATATATATATATATATATATTATATATAATTAAATTTTTATTTAAAAAATTTTAAATTTTTAAAAATTTTTTAAAATAAAATTAAAAATAATAAATATTTTTTATTTAAAAAAAAAAATAATTTTTTTTTAAATTTCCTTTTTCCTTGGGGAAAAGGGTTTTAAAAACAAATTGGAAACAAGGGGTTTAATTTTTTAAATTTTTTTAAGGAAACAAAAAAAAAAATTAAAATTTTCCTTTTAAAACAGAAAATTTTTTAAAAAAATTTTTAGAGTATTGTTGCCAAAAACCCCCAAACAAACTTTTAAAAAAATTTAAAAAATTTTTTTAAACAAAAAGGCAAAAAATTTTTAATTTTTAAAAAACCCCTTACAAAAAACAAAAGAAATTTTTTAAAACCTTTAACGAAATTTTTTTTTAAAAAAGGGGAAAAAAAGAATAAAGGGCCATTTATAAAATTTTTTTTGATTTTAAAAACCTTTTAAAATTTTTTCCCAAAAATTTTTAAATTTGGAAAACATTTTTGGGTTAAAAAAATAGAAATTTTAAGGGGAAAACTTTTTTTCTTTTGGGGTTTTTTTTCTTTTTTTTTTTCCCCCTTTTTTTGAGGGTTTTTTAAATTTTAAACTTTAAAATTTTTTTTTTAAAATTAAAAATTACTTTTTAAAATTTTGGGGAAAAAAATTTTTCCTTTTTTTTTCCAAAAATTTTTGGGGGCCCAAAATTTTTTAAAATTTTCTAAAATAAAAACTTTTTTTTTGGATTAAAAAAGGGAAAAAATTTTTAAATTTTGTGTTTTTCAAAAACCCATACCGGGAATGTGTTTTTTTTTAAAGGGGGTAAATAAGGAAATTAAATTTTTGGTTTTTTTGTTATACTTTTTTTTTTTTAAAATTTTAAAAAAAAATGTTCTTTTTGTAAAACCCCAAATGGGGCCCGGGGGATGGGACTGGCGAATTTTTTAAAATTTTGGGATAGAGAGGAACCCAATTTGGTAAAAAAAAACTTTTTCCCTTTTTTTTGAAACAGGTTTAAAAAATTTAAAAACAAAACTTCTTTTAACCCTTTTTTTAAATTTTTGGGTTTTTTTTAACCTTTTTTTTAAAACAGTTTATTTGGGTTTTTTTCCCCCTTTTTAAAGGGTTTTAAAGGGGGGGGGGAAAAAATTTTTTTAACAAAAACAAATTTTTTTTTAAAAACCCCGTTGGGTTTTTTAAAAACTTTTTTTCGACCAAGTATAAAATTTATAATTTTTGGGGTTTTAAAAACCCCTTTTTTTTTTTCCCAAAATTTTTAAAAAGGCCTTATTGGCCGTATTTTTTTTAAAAAAATTAAAAAAGGGGAAATTTTTAAAAAAAACTTTAAAAAAACCCAAAATTTTTTGAAATAAAAGGAAAGTGTTTTTTCCCAAAAATCTTAAAAAACTCCCCTTTTAAAAAAATTTAAAAAAATTCCCACCAAAAAAAGAAAAAACAAAAAATTTTTAAAATTTTTCCCCCCTTTTAAAAATTTGAATTTTTTTAAAGGGCCTAATTTAAATCTTATTAATTTAAAACCTTTGGTAAATTTTTTTTTTAAAAAAACCACATTTGTTTTTCCTTGTTTTAATCGGGTTTTTTTAAAAATTTTTCCAATTAAGCAAAAATTTTTAAAACCCCCTCAAAAAATTTTTTTAAGGGAAGTGTTAAAAATTAAATAGTTTTCCCCCCCGGGTTTTCCCTTTTTCTGCTGGTGACCTAAAGAATTTTTCCCAATCGCAAAATAAAGACTGACAGAAAACGCTTTCACCTCTTCCGACCCAACAAGAAGAGGGGAATACTGTGGGTAGGGTAGGGATCTATGGGGAATTTCCCCAAACGTGGGAAATTTTATAAAAAAGCGGGGACAAATTGCGAAATAAAATTTGTGGGGAATCGTAAAAAATCGGAACATCAACATTTTGTAAATAAAATAAATTCCAAAATAATTTGCACTGGTATAACTTATAAATTATTTTAATTATATTTAAATTAAATTAATAATGTATATTAACATATTTATTTTATTTCTCTATAGAGTATTATTATTTTTCTTTAAATTTAGTTATAAAATAAAGTTTTATTTAAATTATCGCGCTATTATAAAGAATGGGAAATGAGTAGGGATTTTTTAAATCGCTAATGGGAAATGTGGTAAATTTTAATTCTGCAGGTGGGGATGTGAGCTGAACGCTGCCGGCCTAAGAGTTAGATCAATTTATTTTGATTTTTTTTTAGCCGAGGAGGTACTTGAGTATTGACAAGGGATGTTCCAAGGGTAGTACCGGTCCAATTATTTTTATATAGCTTCTTATGACTTTGGGACGATCGTCGAATTTAGCCCGCGGCCGCCGAGGGATTTAAGTGTTGAGAAGGGGTGGTTTCAAGGGTAGTACCAGTCCAATTATTTTTGTATGGCTTCTTTATGACTCTAGGATGATCGTCTAAAAAATTTAGACCGGTATGTACTACCTAAATATGTATCCCTGGCTGGTGATTGGATTGATGCAAGGAAGTTTAAAGGTGTATGGAAGCCCAATACTGTAGGACAAAATTGTCCAGGCGTGCAGGACAGCGGGAATAGGGGGGTTGGCCCCGTGGAGTTTGCGTAATGAATAGTAGGTCAGAGCCGGACTTCCATAATTCTTTGTTACTACCTATAAAGTTGACATCATCAAATGTCAAATTCAAGCATTCACTGTTTTTTTTATCTTTTGCCCAAAATTTTTGGTTATTAAACGATACTACCATAGAATATTTAAAATTATTGTGTAATATTGGATTTTATATCATCTGATATAATATGGAAAGAAGCCTTCTATTTAAATGGTCGATATTTTTTTGTGAGTTTTGTATTTTTACCAAAAATATTTGTAAATAAATAAAAACACGATTTTTTAAAATAAATTTCAAACATTTTATGATATTTTCATGTACTTATCACCAATTTTGTGATAAAAGAAGGGCAAGATAGTGTAAATGAGTTTAATCTAATCCTAAATTCTGGTTGTACATTAATAAGTGAAAATTTTTATAACTGCTTTTTAGGCATACACTTTTCACTAATAACAAACATTCATGAGACAGAATAACAGTTGTTAAAAATGTTTAGTCACCTTTGGTACCTAGGTATCCATTGTAACAGTATCCGTTAAATATTATGTGTCTACAGTATGTCGAGCTTAAAAAGTTGATAAAGTAAGTTCAAGAAACCAAAAATCTAATTTCTTTTTAAACAAGTACAGAAAAAGCAAAAAGGAACTTGAACATAAACTTGTACTTTCTTTCATTCTATTAGAGGGACCTGTATATATTTAAATTTGCCTGGTCTGCCCAGTAATTAATAATTTTGATCCTTTAAAAGAATGTACTGAATTATTAAATGTTTTAGTACCTAAATGTAAACCTTATTTCTTTTTAATAATCCACAGAAATACACAAACATTGTGGAAATCATATAAAAGATAGTTAAGATTGCCTTACTTTTCCCACTGCTATTTCCTATGAAATTTTCATTATTCATTATTCATAATTGATATATTATTATTTTTTTGGTTACCTAACGTTACGTCTCATAAGAAGCACCTAATATAAATATAAGAAAATTACAAAGTAAAAATCCCAATTTACTTTGGGTTTGAAGACAAAACCATAAACTCTAATCTTTTTTGTTACGATATTATAAGTACAAACAATAAACAAAAAAATTATAGTCACAATTTAATAAAATAATCATAAAAAAAAGGTTTTTTTTAAACCCCAAAAAACTTCTGCAACTCACAAAAAAACAAAAATCGAAACTAATAGGCGCAAAGGCACAAAAAAACCAAAATGACGAATAATAGACGAGAGGGGAGGTACAGGCGGATATAGTTCCGCCGCGCGCCCCTTTTCCCCAAAAAACCTTAGACAACCAAGCCCAAAACGCTCTACGGTTCAAATAATGTTCTAACACCACTGATTTATCGGGGAAAATAGGAACACATTAAATTATTTCGTGAATTTTTGTTATTGGCAGAATGGGCGGGCCAATTGACAGTTATTTTATACTGGGTAATTTTTTGACGAATGGGCAAATTGGCTTCAATACACCTTAAAACTTTCTTGGATTGCTGGCGTGGCGAACCAAGACTCTAACCACTATGCTACGGAGAAGACAAAGATAAATTTGAAGGGACCATTTCCAGATCATATTGCTAAATTAATAAAATTTTACCGTAATAAGTGGCCAACAGAAATCTTTATTCTTGCACTTTAGGTAGTTTACTCGAGACAGTCGTAGACAAAAATATCGCCTTATAGTAAGTAATGCCCTGCCTGTCCACAAGTCAAATCGAGATTGGGATGAACATCTTTTATTTTGTTTCTTTCATGCTATCCCCGCCGAACTCGCCCATCTATCTCTAACAAAAATTGATTGTTGAATGGGCCAAGACTAGGACCAGTACGGATCATTATATTTTTTCCTTATTTAGTTTAATTTCTAATACTTTTTAAAATCGGTAAAAAATTTCAGGTTTTTTAAATGTTTCTTATACTCCAATTTATATTTCATTAGTTTTAAAAAATTATCGTAAAAACCGTTTTCGAGATATTCCGAAATAAATGCACGGCTTACATACATGACAGATATCGACAATGTTAATAATGCACAATTTGCATGTTAATATCTTGTTTCACATACGATAAAAATAACTGTAAATAGAAGACACTTTTATTAACACTATATTTTAATTTCATCAAAGATAATACTACTACGAATAGATGGTTCATTTAAATGGGGCGTTTTGAATCAGTTCGAAGATATCAATGCTTCCGTAAATGCGAATAAAATTAAGTCGGTAACCCCTCCCCCAAGGAAACAAACCGTGCGACATTGCCAATGTCTGTCGCGTACCTATTCGGAACACGAAGTAGCGAAAGGGGGGTGGATTGTATTTTTTTTAGTCGCGTATCATCACGCCAATAGTGGTTGCCGGCAACACTGTTTAACTTTCGTTCAAGGATAGCGCGAAAATTTCTCGATGGACATCGGCTGGTTAGCCAAACCATTAGGGGTATCAAAATATAGCATTGAATGGTTCATCTTATCCGTAGTATTTATCTTTGATTTCATTTAATTCTTAAAAAACGCCGTTTTATGCGTAAACATCCTGGCCTAAGATTTTCTGTAAAGCGTGCTTTCTGGTTATAAAAATATTTGTTTTCTATAAATAATTTTTAATATCTGAAAAACAGCCGAACGTGAATTTTGTTTTCAATTTATTTTTCAAATTATCGATATAGATTGGAATATTTTCTTGACATGCCAACAAAAAGTAATGTGAAAAGCGAGTAAAGTTTTCTTAACCGTATGTTGGTATGTACAGTTTTTTTTTATCTTGGAACAGTCCACAAGGCTGATACCTAAATACTAACGTACCGTGGGTGGCTTCAGTGTGGTGAGAGGGAGTTTGTTCACACGGGACTTAAATTTTTGGAGATTGGGAGGAGAAGGAAAAACTTCTGCGGCAGCAGGTTCCATAGTCTTGACACTCTAGGGATGAAGGAACGAAGAAAGGGGGAAATTCAGGGGCTCTCTAACTGAACTGTAAAAGGATGCATAAAAGTTGCACCCGTGTTGCTCTGTTGGAGCTGCCAGAGAAGGAATTATACTGGCCAATTCCCTGAGCAGAAGCCCTGAAAATACCTATGGGAAAAGGACAGATCCCCCACAGCTCGACGGTGGGCAAGAAGAGGAAGCCTTTTTGTGAGCGTTGGATCATTAATTTAAAACGAACGGTCTTCTTTGAATGGAGTCCAGAATGCTACGTGTTGTAGAGACGCCATTCCCCAGACATGAGAACAATATTCCAAAGAGGGTCTGATTTGGGATACATACAGAGTGTACAGATTGGGAAAAAGAGAAATATTTTCTGGCTCGAAAGAGAAATCCAATCTTTTTTGAAGCTGCCGAAGCTATGGATGAAATGTGTTTGTGCCAGCTGAGTTATTTCCCCAAAAGTACGCCGACAAGATTAAACGACTCTTTGTTCTGCAGAACTTGCCCTTCATATGGGGATAAGAATTTGCAGACTTTTTCTGACAGCGAACTGACTGTGTTTTTGAGGCATTAAACTGAACAAGATTTTTGGCGCCCTAATCCAAGATAAGTTTGAGGTCTTGTGAAAGAGATATCTGCATTGAAACCCGCGCTTGTTTTCGAAATCAGAATTACACGGTGGCTTAAGAAATTGAATACTAGAGTGGAGGGTACTATCGTCAGCAAACTATGAATGGGATTGATTGTGGAAGAGAGAAGATCGTTAATGTGTAGAAGAAACAGCGTGGGTGCCAGCACTGAGCCCTGGGGCACCCCAGCATTAATCTGGTAGAAGCTGGAGGAATGACCATCTACACTAACTGGTATACGTCGATTAGAAAGGAAACTGGAAAGCCAAGAGCAAAGCTTAGGTGGAAGACCGTAAAAGGAAGTTTGTTAAGAAGCCCATCATGCCAGACCTGATCGAAAGCTTTGGATATGTCAAGAGCAACGAGCAACGAGTAATGTAACATTTTTTGAAAGAAAAGTTATTTGGTAAAAAATAAATATAAGCTTTAATTTTTATGGATAATATAAAAGTTTAATTTTGAAGACTAAATTTAAAATACCTCGCTTACGTTGTCAAAGGTTGTTTTGGTATTTTGGTGGGTGACCGCATCCACATTTAACTGTAAGTCCTGTCTGGATGACATTCTTAAGACGTTAATAGGGGGTTGTGC
>JAHBCN010003618.1:0-73019 GCA_019359885.1 Listronotus oregonensis | reverse complement strand
AGTTTACTTGTTCAGTTTAAGAAAGGGTTTTTTAAAATTATACACTGAGAAAAAATATTGGCTTTTAAAAGACAATACTAAAAAACCCTTTATTATATTATAAAAAATTAAATAAACGATATACAGGGTAATTCCTAAGTTGACTTTTTTTTTAAACTGTGTATAAAACTCGTTAAAATAAGCAACTTTTTTAAACAACATTTTAAAAAACCTAAAAATAACAAAGCTACATAAATTTATTTGAAAGTGTGACTGGTGCGGGCCTGAACTTAAAAATAGTTTATTTCTTATTTACGCTTGTTTTTTGTGTTGTTTATCACGCCGTGATTCAGTCGTATTGCTCTTTTTGGACGACGCGAGGATAATTTTAATTTTAAATCATTGTTAAATCGCGAAAATGGCACAATCTAAAAACAATAAATACGTGGATATGTTCTTATTTATGGGAAGTGTTGTTAATCTGCAAACGTTGCTTCGAGATTGAACGCGCGACGCGACGGTTTCCCTTGTGGGTTTATTCTGGACCCAAGTACTGGGGGTCTTGCAAGAAAAGGTCTTTTAAAAGAAAAAGAAAAGTTTGGAAAACAATTGGGGAAAATCACTTTTCTTTCCCAAAACCCCCGGCCCGGGGAGGTGAAACCCTTAAACTTAAGACGGACCGTGTTGAAAAAAAATTGAATTTAATTTCCCTTTTTTTTTAGTTTTTAAAAAAAGTTGTTTATTTTAATGTTTTTCCATATTATACATTTAAAAAAAACAGCGTCAACTTAGGAATCACCCTGTATAGGGTTCCCCTATATTTGATCGGTATGTGCTGCAAAACCATTAGGTTAAAAAAAAATTGGGGCATACAGTGTGTAAAAGATAAGAATGAACAGCATGGAGATCTCCGAAACTGTAAGAGATATATGTGGGGTTTAAATTTGCCAAAGTTGCATATTGGGAAGATCAATAATATACCCTTGTAAAATTGAAGTTATATTTTGTACTTTCAGAAATATGGCGGAGAAACTAAAATTTCCGATTTTTGTTTTTTTACGAGTTTATTTCAAAAGTTAGAAAAATTCTAAAAATACATTCTTATTGGAGCTTTTTGCGCTTCGTCTATTGGTTAAGTCAAAAATTTCTTACGACGTTTCGTTTTCGCTAAACCATCATCAACTTTATTTTTTTAAATACGGCCCTCGATGGTTTATTGCATTTTTTTAAAGCAGTTTTAATCCCAATTGCAATGATATGTAACACTTGATATTTTTTGTTAAATGAACATATTTTTTATAAGAGACAATGAGTAAGATAAAGAATGCACATGATTTCTTATAGTGGCGTTTGTATTTGTTAAGTAAATATTAAGTGTTTTACATTTTTGTAATTGGGATAATATGGGGTTCAAAAAAATTAAATAAAAAATCCATGGTCGTATTTAAGAAAATAAAGTTGATGATGGTTTAACGAAAACAAAACCTCGTAAGAAATTTTTGACTTCACCAATACAAAGAGCGAAAAAAGTTCTTATAAGAATGTCTTCTTAAAGTTTTTCTAACTTCTAAAATAAACTAGTAAAAAAATAAAAACGAAAATCGAAACTTTTATAATTATTATATATAAGTTTAATTTTTCAACGGTATATTATTGAGCTCCCCAATACGCCAAATTTAAACCACCCACCTATCTCTTAGCGTTTCGGAAATCCCCATGCTGTTCGTTCTTATCTTGGACACACTGTATAGGTCGGATATGGCTGCAGCATGCAATTATTTCAAACTTTACTGGGTGTTCCAAAAAATTGTGTCGTATCAAAGTTATAATATTTTAAATGGAATACTAATTTTATTCGTTCTTGAGATTTTTAAACTTTTTGGATGTTGCATACGTGCAATCAAATTAATCCTATTTCAAAACTCTACATACTTTAAAATTTGCTACAATTTTAAGGACAGACTGCCATATCATACGTATGTCACATCAAGATCAAATGTTATACAGTGTGTTTAAAAAATAATTTAATTTTTTCAAAAATGAAAATAAGTATTACTTATTTATTTTAAATAAACACACTGTATTTTTCAGCCACGTGACAGCAAATTAATGTCTTTTTTAGATGGCATATAGGTTCCCCATACCTATCATTTTTACTTTTTTAGTAAATTCTGTAACTACATTTTATTTATTCTTATTTCAAAAATGTGTTTTTAATATATTTTTTTGCAATAATAACAACCACCATTATTTGTCAATTGTCAAATAAAGATAATGCATTATGCATGAATCTGTTTACGAGAAATACTTAAACATTTTAAAACTTTTCTTATTAAGGCATGTGCAGCATATACACAAGACTGTCAAAAAATATTTTTGTTTTTTTTATTAATTAAATGTTGCTTTGATATAAAAAAAAGCCCTTTGAAAGTTAAACTCAATATCTTAAAAATTAAGCTGGCGCATAGGGGAGTTCCTTTTTTCATTTAAAATATATTTAGATTTTTTTTCTTGTTTTCGAAATAACTATATGATTTTTTTTTCTCAAATTTTGATTCTAATTATTTTATAGGAAATTTAATTCTCTACATAATCGATTTCCTATGTTTTTTCCTAAACTAAACAGAAAGACAGTTACAGAGCATACAATAAGAGGAAACATTTTTTATGAAGGAGTAATACGAACTTTACAAGAAGGATACAATTTTTATTCTATTTTATTTTGACTTTAAATAAAAAAACCTCACTGATTACATACTAAACATAATTTAACCTTATCAACACAGTAATGTTTTTGTATTTAAAGTCGAGATAAAATAAAATAAAAATTGTATCCTTGTTGAAAAGTACATTATTCCTATTATTTCATCAAATGTCTTCTCTTATTCTATGCCCTGTAACTTTATTTCAAATCAGTTTAGGTAAAAACATAAGAGATTGATTTTGCAGAAAATTTAATTTCCTATAAGGTAGTTAAAACCGAAATTAAAAAAAATATATATATAGTTGTTTTGTTAATAAGAAAAAAAATTCAATGTATTTTAATTGGAAAAGGGGACTCCCCTATGCGCCAGCTCATTTTTTGAGACATTGAGCTCAATTTTTGGGAGATTTTTTTATCGAAGAAACTTTACATTTAGTACATGTTTACTGCGTCAAAAATAAATAAAGAAGTTAAACGATCCGAGGGAATAATATTATTCCTGAAAATGAATAAATTGTATTTTAGAGGAAGTATCCTTCAGTTTTGTAAAAAACCGCCTTTTCTGTTTTAAGTCGGACCGACAGGCAGGTGTTCTATAAAGTTCAGATACACATTTGCTCGATGAAAGATGAAAAAAAATCTTGTCGAGTAGTAGAGAAGAAAAAATTAGTCGAGCCATAAAAGTCGAGTTGCAAAGCCAAAGAGTATAGCGCTTAAATACATTTTTTAAGTATGAAGGAACATCCTCCAGCAGAATGTGTATCTCGCTGAAAAACTTAAACATGTAATAAAGCTAAACACAAGTTTCCTAGCAGCCCAACATAACTTAAAACAATTACAGAATATTACAGATTAATGTCCAATTAAATTCTGTCTTTTAAAGAGACTTAAATATTATTTTTATTATTAGAAAGGACAAGTAAATGATTAATTTTTAAAAAAATATTTGATTGTTGATCTTTTTATAAAGCAAATGTAATAAAGGATTACCTGGGCTCAAATCAATTTTTAAATTTTATTCTGAGCTCATTATTTTTTTCTCACCACAACTGTCAAATGGACGCTTCAAAGCCGGATGCTTTGACTTATATCAAGTGCATTTCTACCTATTAAAAAGCCTTTAAAGCTTTTCTAAAAAGTTTTTTTTGGCAGATGATGGCCATGAATATGGTCGACACATGTCCTCTCCTTTAATTCAATAAAGAACAAAGAATGAACTGTATCTTCAATTCAAAAAATATTTGTTTTACCGATAAGCATTTATTTTAATAATAAACCAAGTGTTTAAAATTGCTAAGACAGTATTCAAGAAAATGAAATTAGATTTGCTAAAATCAAAACACAAAAAAAAGTCCCGCAAAAAATTAAGGTTTTGGCATCATACTACTGGTTCATCTGAATGTAAATGTAACTACAAAATGTTTTTAGGGATATTACGAGCTACTTGGAATAATATAGTAGCTAGAAATATTGCTGTTTCGTTTTGGGAATATCTGCTTTATAAAGGGTGTCCCGGAAAATGTGGGAAATCTCCCGAATATGAAAAGAGCTATAAACGAATTAAGTTTTAAAAACATATAATTATTGAACAACAGGTATATTCTAATTTTATTTTAGTAAGATGTAATTACAAATAAGACTCTTTAAAAGGAAGTGTTGTAACTTACAGCTGCAGGAACGGATTAGCTGTGATACTCATGACACAACGTTTTTACAAACCTTGAACTATTGATTAGAAATTAAGTACTCTTTATTCAAGTCGCTAATTCTTAGCGTTTTCGATAAAACGTCACTCTATTTACACTATTGGTGCCCCAAGTTCTGTCGGGATGAATATGAAAAAGAGGTATTTTCTCAATTTGTCGTGCTCGCGAGTGTATCAGATTTAACGGAGCCCATGTTGAACCCTCTTACGAAGTTTTTAACTAAAAGTTTTACTTTTATTAAAACTATTATGCTATTAGCAGGAGAAAAATTCTCCTTTTAATATTTAAATTCTAAATAAAGTAACGTTTTCACGAAAACGGTTAGAATTAGCGACATGAATGAGAAGTACTTAATTTTTAGTCAATAGTTAAAGGTTTGTAAAAAAACGTTGTTTAACGATCTTATCATTACAGAAAGTAAAAAAGAGGGTCAGGAGTGCCACAGCTGTGAGTAATTCATAACACTTTTTTTTATAGATCCTTATTTGGTATTACATCTTATTAAAATAAAATTAGAATATACCTGGTGGTTCAATAATAATATCTAAAAGAGTTGATTCGTTAAGAGCTCTTTGAGGGTCAATATCTTCGAGGGGGAGGACTATTCGAAAAAAGTGTATATAAACTTGGAATATTCTTTACGTGTTTTTTCATATCCGGGATTTTTCTCATTTTCCCGGATACCCTGTATAACTGTTTAATTTAAATATCATTGGCCCCAATTGCTTTAAATTAATTTTTAAGCTTTAAGGGAACCTAAAAAGTAGAAAAACTTACTTGTTAAAAAAAAACTGTCAATTTCGCATAATCCAGTGGAACATCAATTTATCAACTGTACAATGTAAGTAAAGAATACTATGTTTATTTGGAATATAGCATGGCAGTGAATGGAGGGAGACCTAAACATTTCGTTAGAATCCAATAAATTACTATGATTAAATTTGGGGTGTATGGAAAAAATAAGATAAATAAAATAGCGTTAATACAAATAAAACAATAATTATAATAATTTAAATTTTCCTTTAAAAATCTGGGCAGTTCCGGACATTATTTTAATTAGAAAGCTATCAGAAGTTCTTAAATGTTTTATTGAAAAATTTAAACTATTATTTCATTTATTGTTTAATACATTGCCTCAATTTTCACATTTTTTGGTTTATTCCACTTTTCGCATATCACGCGCCAATAACTATTTTAATATATTTTTTTAAATTTCTTTAATTAATTGGTAGTTTCAAAGCAAAATAAAAGCTACATGGCATTATTAAAAAACCTGTTAACCCCGCATAACTTAACTATAATAAAAAGATACGCTTGGCAATGACACTGCCAATTATTTATTAAAAAGAGCAGTGTTAACTGCTGGGGTTTATTTTATTGCTTATTATTACAGGGTTAATAGTTAATATTAATAAACCAAAGGAATTTTTAAGAATACTGGCATCTTTCTAGAGCCTATCCTACAGCCAACACTACTGCTAAATCTACAGATATAAAAAATCGAACCAGACATGCAGTAAGAAAACTACAGCCTATTCTACAGCGTACTCTACAGCCTACTCTACAGACATGTAAGTCTCGGACTTACTCAGGTGACTTGGACGAGCCCAGACAGGACGTGATGCAGTTGGTGCTACGGTGACGCCTACCGATCGATTACGCAACGTTGTAAAAATCAATAAGAGGATCAGTGACACAAAACGTAGGCACAAGTAAGCAATGCAGGTAAGCAGCGTAGACTTGATAAGACCTAAGTGTATTTTGTATGGTGTACCAGGTAGCTTAGTAATATGGAAAATGTAGGTTGTGTTTTTAACAAAATTCTGCATAATATAACTAAACACCTACTAGCCTAGTCAAGAATTGAGTTTTCTGTGAAAAATAGTTAGGAAGTACGAAAAATATGAGCAATTTCTAATTCGATGCAAAATGCAATTAAAAAATGTCGTTTTTTGTTTGCAATTAAAAATTGCAATTGTTATTAACAAAAAACGAAAAAAAGCCATTGGTTTTTTGATGATAACTCAAAAACTATACAAGATTGCAAGATTTGCAAAAAAGATCCTTAAAGAGAAAGACATTTTCAATAAAAAAACTCCAAACTCCCGGATCTCTAGCTATAATACTTATAATTTTAATTTGTTGCCAAAAATAGGGCTCGGTGCGCCTGTTTCGGGAAGAGTACTCCGCAACAATAGTAAGTACTGTATCTAAATGAATTTTTTAAAGCACTAAATATTAATTAAAAAAAAAACTATGGTGTCATTTCAACAGTTAAAGAAAGAAACTTATGTTAGAAAATGCATTTTTCAAAAAGCTGACTCATTGTTAATTAAATATTTTCTTTCGTACCTCCGTCTTCATTAAAAAATTGCATAATTGTTTCAAATTTTAAAATATGAAATGAAAATTTTATAAAAATAAAAATTTTCGCCCCTTGGAGTTCTTTCTATGAGTGTAATCAATAAAATGAGGTCATATAATTATTTAAACTTTGTTTATTTTGTTTATAACGAATTTTCTAAGTTCTAAGTCCAAAAGTAAACGATTTTTTATACTCATACCGAAACGGGCGTGCGGAGCTTTATTTTCAGTTCACAAATTAAAATTATTAATATTAAAGCTAAAGATCTGGGATTTTAAAGTTTTTTATGGGAAATTTCCTGTTCTTAAAGGATATTTTGCAATTCCCGCTATCTTGTGTAGTTTTTGAGCTATTATCAAAACAAAAAATTGCTTTTTGCTTTTCGTTTTTTGTTAATAACAATTGCAATTTTTATTCGCAGAAAAAAATCGACTTGAGAACTTTCTCAGAATTGCAATACGTGTTGGATGAGCCATAGCTCAAATATTTCGTATCCTTCTAACTATTTTTCGCGGAACTTACTTTTTGTTTTTGATTAACAACTGGATAGTATTTGATTATTGACAATTATCTTGAAGTACGATTTTTCATTATTTTTTACTACGTTTATTTTTTATTTAATGTTAAAAGTTGGATCTGTGTAAAATGGAGTTGCTTATTAATTGCCCTTATCAATACCCTAAAAAGCTTTTAATACACACATACGGAAAAACAATAATTTTAAAACTTGTAACTTCCGATGCAAAGGCTGGTACACTGGACATAAAATAGAAACTTTTAGAAAGTAGTTTTAACCATAATAGAATATTTCTTGTTGTAAATGTATTTTTTTTTAATAAATTTAAAAAAAAGCACAGGTATCTAAAAAATCTCTAGTTTTTCTGCATAATTGAAACAAATCTTGTGCAAATCTTATTGAGAGATCAGATTGACGCTTAAGGTCATTTTTTGAAAACTTTTAATCAAAGATCTACCTAATCATGAAAAGTAAAATGTTGTAAAGATATACGTAGGCCCTGTAAAAACTAAAAATATTTATGATGATATTTATTTAGCATCTTTAAATTTCAGTAATAGGGGTAGGCTTGGCCAAAAACTCTGAGCAATAAAACATTATTCGTAAAAACTTAGCAAATGTAGTGAGGTAGTAGAAAAGGTTGTGAGACTTACTCTAATTATTATTATATCAATTGTAATCCTGCTCTCTATTAAGGAATAATAGTTCTGTACAAGTTAGGATTGTATTGCTTCATTTAGGAGCATTTAACGAAATTAAAAGAAAATAAAAATTATCTTTTTATTATGTTACTTTAAAGAATTAGTTTAAACTATGTCACTCTGTATATGATAAAAGAAATATACTGTTGGATGTGTGTGTGTGCGTAGTGTGATTATTACAGAATGACAACAGTAGTAGCGTGCTCAAGCGATAGTCGTGACAATATCAAACTTTCTAACAAACTTCTAAAAATATCTTATCCTAAATATAATATATACAGACTAAATAGGAAGTTTTTTGTGTTACCATAATGTGTTTTTTTATTAGAAAAAAAAACAAATTCAATTTATAATAATATTTGAGATTAGATCTTATTTTAAACCATAATCGTTAAATTTTTTTTAAACTTTGTACTAAAACTAAATAGTTTTTTTGTAAAAATTTAATGTGCAGATAAAAAATAGGTTAAAACTTAATAAGTACCATTTTTTAAAGTAAAAATTTAAAATTATATATCATCTCATAATTTTTAAATCTACGACTTACAATTTTAAATTTTGTGTAATACATAGCCAAATTTTAATTGCATGCCAAAATTAAATAGGAATAATAATACCAATATTATCAATAATAGCAACAATAAGGAGGATCTTACCGTTTACAAGGTGGAGGCTTGATACCATGCACTTCCATCTCTTTCTCGAGTTGTTTGATCCGCATGTGCGCAACGTCCAGCTCTCTCTTCACCTTCCACAGATGAGTGTCGCAGATAGGGTCTCGACATCTGTGGTTTCGAAGGATATCTTGGGCTTCATAAACCGCACCTTAATGAGCAAAAAATTAAAAATAAAAAGCGGGTCTTGGGCCAGAAAGTTTGTACATTGATTATTAATAATAAACAAGTTTGTACCAGCTTATTCCAAATCTAGCAACAGGTTATATAGTTTATTGTTAATACCTATTACTTACCCCTGAATGTTAAGCTCTTGCCCATGGACAAACTGATAAGGGCGAACCTCCTCGGTCCGTTTTTGCCAAATGTTTTCGAACGTACTTAAAATATAGATGTTCTAAGAAAAGTAAAAGTGCGGCTAAAAGAATGCCCGCCATGAGAAGCAGAAAAGCCGACAAGAATTGCTCTAGAGCCAGTGGATCTGAACTTTTGTGTTCCTATAAATTAAGAAAAAGTATATTTATAAAATTGTTTTAATTTTTAAATTTTTTTTTTTATAAATCCCATAATAATCGGCCAAATTATTATTTTCTATAAGTTTTTTGCTGCTCTGTTTTTATTATTACAAAATTATTAACAAACAAAGCAGATGTATTTTTTGTCAAACAACAGCTAGAGTTAGAAAAAACTTAAGGACACCACTGTTTAGAGTCATCCAACAAGGACATAACGGGTATTATATTACTTATATAAAAAAACTAAAATAGCTATCTTTAGTATTTATTACCCTAGAATCCTAAGGAACACTTCAGAATTTAATCTGAGTTAAAAAAAATATTCAACATGAAATTAACCTTTTATTAATGGGACACCTTATTTATTGGTTCGTTTTGAAAGGGTCTCATTTTTTCGATATGTATCAATAAAAAAAATCGTATTTATTTTTATTTATATCCTGATTAATTTGATTTTTATTAAAAATGTGCGATTTAAATTAGAAAATTAGCGGTAGTAACAATAAATATCTGAAAATCCAATACACATCAATCAATATTCTGTCAAAGTCTAGCGTTATTATAATAATAATAAAAATATTAATAAACATATATCTTTGATGTATCTCTCTTGCATTCTTACCACTTTCGTATAACAGTTTCATAATTTAAAATTTTTTTTCCAGGAAATATTTCATTTTAATCAACACCAATTTTAGACAGAATACTGACTTTTTGTGTTTTGGCATTGCAGGTATGTTACCTTTTCTATTTTCCAAATAAATGGTAAATTTATCATATAAATTAAATTAATTTTGTTGTTACTAAAGCTGAATTATTTTTTTTAAATTAAAACTTATTGAAAAAATAAGACTCCTTTAAAAACGAACCAATAAGAAGTTGTTCTATTAAGAAAATATTAATTTTATGCCGTATCTTTTGTTTTAACTATACTTAAGAAAATAATTTAGGTGATTTATTGTTCTTTTAGATTGTAACAAAAAAAAAAAAAACACAAAATGACTATTTTATTTTTTTTTAATATGAAGAAAGCAACAAATATGACCCTCTTCACTCCTCGTTGGATGCTCCTGTACAAGTAAAATTAATACATTAACGAAATAAATTATAATTACATAAATAAATATACAGAAAATCATGTAACATTAGTTAAACGTCAAGCATTTGTCTTCCTTATCCCCAAAAAGTGACTCTCCTCCGATTAATTTCCTTTACATATAAGTTTCTAATTTTAAGCCTGTCGTAAATAATATAAAACAGAATCCACCCTGCCGGTACGAATTCTAATTACAGTATCTGTAATACAGATTTATAATCTACTTATCCCTTGGATCATGTCCTGCTTACGCAGCGTCTAGACAATTCCTTAGGGCTCAGTGTATTGTAGCGTTTTATAGTAATCAATATCGTTGCAAAATATATTTTATAAAAACATGAGGTAGAGAAAATTAAAGGTCAAGATTTATTTTAATAAGCTATTGACTATCAGTTTTAAATAAAAAAAAAAAATCATAAGAGCAATTATATGATTAATTATGGTTCTTTATTTATTTATTTATTTAATTAGCTCGTCAACCTCTTGGGGTTATTAGCGCACATATATTAAATTAATCAAAACATTATTAGACATTCTAGGTTTTGAACATACATTTAGCAACTTAATTCATTATAATTCCCAGGGCCGCCGCCAGACAAAAATGTAAAGTGGGTCCAAAAGTTTAAGTCAATTTACTGGTCTAGAGTTGTTCGAATTAAAAACACAAATAAATATACCACAACTAATTTATAAAATAATAATCATACTCATTTAAATTCCTAGGCAATATTGTAAAATTTAAGGATTAAGAAGGAAAATGTTTTATTTTAGGTAATTTTTGAAAACCCGGGGAAGTCGACGGACACCCCCTGACCCCTGGCGGCCTGATAATTCTTAATTAAAGTTCGTTAATTATTCCAGTGGTAGTGAGGAATCTTATGATGGTGTTATAGTCACAGTCTTTTCCAAGTGTTTTTACAATGTCCAGAGGTATCTGACATGCCTGTCTTTCCGCACTATAGCGAGGGCAGTCTATAAGTAGATGTTGTATACTTAAGGGAGTTTTGCACTGTTCGCACTGGGGTTGGTCTGATCGCGTTATAAGATAACTGTGGGTTAGTTTGGTATGTCCTCTTCTTAAGCGAGAGATAAGCACTTGTTCTTTTCGTCGTACTGGGATATTAGGCCAGGGTAGTACTGTGTCTTTAATTTTGCGAAGTTTAGTAGCCGAATGGCTCCACTCTAATTGCCGCGCACTAGTAATGTGGTTTATTATGGTTCTTGAGGACCTAAATATGAAAAAAATACAAAGTGCTATTAAATTCAGGCATGCGTTTTTTAGAACGAGGCCGATTTGTCATTATTTTAAAAATTCCGAATTATCTCGAAATTTATGTATTGTTAGCAAAAATGTAAGCTTTTTTGTAGACAATAAAATTTCCAACCTTCTATAGTTAATAAAACCTTTTGTTGAAAACAAATGCAAAAACAAATTAAAAATAAACAAAACCGCATCTTTTACTTTTTTTTTTAGGTGTTTGTACACATTTTTTTTTTCTAAGGCAAGATAGGTATGCTTGCTTTAAAAAAATAAAGCTGATTTCAAAAGTTTTAAAATGCGCTTAGCTAGAATTATTTATATTAAAATTTCACAGAGCTATATATTTTTTTATTTTACAATTTTTATCAACTTTTGCCGATTTATCTTTTATATCAGATTATTTTTATTTTTTTATAAACAAAAAGTATTTTTATTTTAAAAAAATGTTTTTATAATAAGATTGGTTTTACTAATAATTATTGTTAAGTACAGCAATGGAGTTAAACTTAATCCACCTGAATAGGGTTGGAAGTCTACGAAAAATGCTTAAATGTTTAAATGCTACATTTTTAGCAGAGTGCGTAAGAGTAAATTGCAAAAATGTAAGTGACTTTGAAATATCTGAGAAGTACATAAAAAAAATATAGATCCTGAAATGGATACTGCTTTAGACTTAATAGTTTTAAAGAAATTCTTATAAATTTTTAGTACCTTTCTTAATAAATCATTACCCTTATGTTTTTATTAATACAAAACCACTATATATATTTACGATAAAAATATATTACATATTTTATAAAAGAACTAGAAATTTCAATGGTAAATTAATAAACTATGTTTTATTATTAAAATAAAATTATAAAACAACTTTTTTTAAATAAATGAAAAAAAAACTTATTAAAGATAGAAAGAATTGACAAAGTTGTAAAATTAAATATATACATATATATATTATGTAATAATATTATATATATATATATATATATATATATATATATATATATATATATATACATATATATATATGTATATATATATATATATATATATATATATATATATATATATATATATATATATATATATATATATATATATATATATATATATATATATATATATATATATATATATATATATATATATATATATATATATATATATATATATATATATATATATATATTGCCGAAGTAAAGCCATCTTGCCTTAGAACAAAGTTGTGGACAAAAAAACTAAAAAAGAAGGAATTTGTTTTTTGCATTTCTTTTGCAACAAAGTGGTTTGTTTGTCGTTCTAATAGAAAATTATCTACAAAAAAGCGTTCTACATATGCTTAAAATGCATAGATTTCGAGATAATTTGAGGTTTTTAAGATAATAAGAAATTGACCGCAATGCCTGAATTAAATAACACTTTGTAATTGACTGATCAATCACTAAATTGTTCTTACGCATTTTTCCTTATAACCCTTTATTTTCCCTTATAGGTAAGAGCCTTGGTCCAAAAAAAATCATTCATGAAGGATTCTTAAGACTTTTTTAGCAGAATGCAGCATAAGTAGGGTATATAAATAAAAATAAAAAATCATGGTATACGTCTATAATGGCACTTACGTCTATAAGTCCTTTATCTTTGTTAATTTATTACCTGTTTTCCAGGCCTACATACTCCCGTCATCCAATACCTTCTTAGTCTTTCAAGATCGCCGTTTTCCCGAAAATCGAGTAGTCTTTTGTTGAACATCTTCAGGTATTTTGAGTTCCTTGGAAATGCCAATCCGTATCCGGTCATGGCATACCAAGATCCCACCTAAGAAAAAAGTACATTCTATGAATCTTAGTTTTACCCACAAAATATTCCGGAATCGGCATCCGAATTAGAGGCGACCTTCACCCATTTGCAAACTGAATGAAAACTATTTTTTATTGAATATAATATGCAAATAAAAGTAACACCAATGGGTAACCTAAAAAATTATGGTCAAACGTATAATTTATTAAAAACAAAATAAAAATGTCAGTTTTTTTATTCTTCATGACACTATCAATATACTACTAATTTGTTAAAATTAATTTTATAAATAAAAAATTTAATTTTTTTAATTTTAAATTTTAAAATATTGCTTTATTTTTGAAATTCGGATCTTCGACTATAACGTGTTAAAATTTTTATTTTACTTTATTCAGTATATCTCTCTTTAACCAATACAGTTTATTAATGAGAAAAGCCTAGATTACGTCAACAAAGTGAGTTAGCTGATCCCACTAGATCTACACGAGCACTAGCTTTCTAGGTATGCAGGTAGTAACTGACAAAAGGCAAATTATTTCTTGTACTTACAGTTAGCAATCTACAATCCTCATCTTGTGACGTCAGGTATTCCAATACAGTACCATCATAAATAAACGCGTCCATTTCAGCGGACAGTACCTTTGTTACTCCCTCCATCACAGTAGTTTGGTTAAACTGTCGCATATAGTTGTGCATGTCTTTAAAATACTTTGCTAGAGTCGAATCTGTGTGAGACCAAGGTATAGTACCAAATTTAATCGTTGGCTTGTAAGAATAAGGTCTGCATAACCGGTTATCTTCGACACCTGTAACAAAAAAAAAATATATAACATTTCTTATCGACAAGGAATAAGACATTGGCCGCTTTCATGGTAGGTGTTTCTATAGGCACCATTAGACTTTTAATAAAATTAAGTAATAATTTTACCCCTAAAAATAAAGAATTTCGTATTTGATATAATAAACGGTATATCATAATCTTATTTATTGTGCTAAAATTTTTTTTAAATTTTATTTATCCAATTTACAGGGATATATTGGCTACAAATAATTGTTATTTAAACGAGTGTCCTTCAAATGGAATAAAAAGTATTTCTTTTAAATTTAAATTAATTTTATTTGGATGTAAAAGGAATTTCCCGCCCTTTTTTAAAAAGTTTTTTAAAGCTTTTTAATAAGGTTTAAATATTTAAATTTTAATAATATTTAAATTATTTTATAAAAAATTATTTCAAACCTTAGATTTAAAAGTTTATTTTGCCTAAATTATGAAGAAGTCCCGAGGGTGGCTAAGTTGAAGCCTGAACAAGCAATAACGTAAATTTACACAAAAACTAGGACATTTAATCGCGAACTTTTAAAATTCGTCCTCTTAAAGTATGAGTAAAATTAGATTTTTATACAGTTTTGTTCCCCTTTTGATTAAGAGAAACAATAGATTGCCCTTTTCTCATTTATCAAAAAAAAAAGCTTACCAAAAACACTTATGTAAAATAAGGGTCAGGTTCCTACCAAAAATCTCGGTCTCTTTAAGTACTGAGATTTAAAATAAGATCAAGTTTTGTACAATTTGTTTTTTTTTAACCTATCAGTTTTTCTGATTCGTTATAATAAACTATCTTTTTAAAAAACATTTTTGATGTCTCGTTATTTTTTAATTTAAAAATAATATTATACTTGTACCTATGCGCACGACCCTGGAAATTAATTACGTTTTAATTTACACTAAAACCTGCTTTCCTATAAACACTGTAAACGCTTAAAGTTGGAGAAAATAAAGAAATACAAAAAACCGGAAAAAACAGTAGTATTTTAAAATAGATATTTTTTGACATATATTAGTATGAATGTTTTCATAAAAACACTTAAAAAATTACCCTTAGAAATTTTTATTTCCTTTGGAAACATCCTGTTTATAAATATAATGTCCTAAATATAAAAGAATATAGATAAAAGAACATATATAAAAACATTATCAAAGTCATTAATATCGTACACTGGCACAATTTTATATGTCATAGACTTCCCCATCTGTTTAAACCCTTTAAATCGCTCTTGTTTTATGTCGTCTTGTCTGAGAATCACGCAAACTGTGTAAGCAATATAAAGCGTCTTCCTCGTTCTATTATTATTTTTACGCCCCGATGGCGCAGGGGTAAATTGGGCTTGAGTAATGCTACCCTGCTGACAAAAAGAAAATTTTCGTTTTTACGCATTTTTATTGCCTGTATTTAGGTACAGAGAGCTCTTTTGTCCGCCTAGTTAGTTCTTATTTATGCGAAAGAAAAAGTTTTATAAATTACCGCTATTTTTAGACAAATAGAAAAAAATTGCCGGTAAAAAGAAAGAGAAAATGAATACTAAATGGCCCTAATTTTTCTCAAAAAAATATTAGAAAAAGGGGAATCATACTCATATAAATGTACCCAAACTGACAGTAAAGAACTATCATATTTAACTACATTATGTTCTATTTACTTACTGTGTATTTAAAATAAAATTCAAAAAAATCACCCTTTAACTCGTGATAATACTATTAACTCCAAAGTAAGTATTTGGAAACAGTTTGGTATAAAGTGTTTAACTCCAATGTCATTTTTTTACTATGAAAAATTTCAAGAAAATTTACCCCCATTTTATCAAAATTTTGTCATGATCATTATTTTTGGGAATTTTTTATGTTGCCATAGAAACAAAAAATTATCGATATTTTTAATTGGCTAGAAAAAACAGGTATCAAATTTTTACTTATCTCCCTGGAGCTTGGACTATTAGCGAAAATTTAGCGTGTACATGAATTTTTTAAAAATAAGAAAATAATATATTTAACAAATTTGTGCCTGAGAAAAAATTGCTCAAATATAAATTACAAATTAAAAGTCGTAACATTTTGGTTATAAAATATACAAACAGAAGGTTTGACAAAAAGGATTTAACATTCAATACGAATATTTAGAAATATGAAAAAGAAAAGGATAGTTGGTTGTGACAAAAATATAATACGTCAAAATTGTGGACAGAACTTGGTCTAATTTTAGATCTCAGTACTTTAGGAGGCCGAGATTTCTGAATAGGAACCCTTGGCCCTTATTTTCCGGTGTTTTTGCTGAGATCTCTTCTTCTTTTTTCTGGGTTCAATGAATGGCACAAAAAAGGGAGGCGGGGAATTCATACCTATTTTCTCAGTATTTCTTGCTTTGTAGGTGGAACCCAAATTTGAAAATAATTATAAGGTGCGACAAATACTTATTTTACTGCGTTTGGTCTGGGATCTTATGGGTAATTGTAGCAATTTTCTTTGTTAAGTGAAAAAAAAACCTGCCCATTATGACCTTAGAAACTCGTAATACCCCCTAAATATCCGGTATTACGGCCCTGTTTCAATACGTTCCAAGTAAAAATGTGCAGTTTTTATATTTTTTCCTCTTTTTAGATCCTTAAACCTACTTACATACCAAATTTCAAGTTTCTACTTACTAAAAAGTGCCACATAATTTTGATGAGTCATTTAGGTCAGTCAGTAAGTCATTAGTACAATGGACCATTTTCAAAATTGAATATCTTATAGATCACTTGACATACCTTTCTTAATTTTTTATAGGTAATTAGATTATTTACGTGAATTTACACACCAAATTTCATACCTTTACGTAGAAGGAGACCGAATTTATAACAGGGGGAAAGTAGACTAAAACAATTCGGGTATAATACAAACATTCGTGCAGTAGGCGGGAACTTGGCCTGGCGTTCTACCGTGCTCCTAAATCCTTTTGGATAGAAAGCATGGTATGTGACTTTATAAAAAAAACCGTAATAATATATTTTTTAATAGTTTAATCGACTCAAGTTTATTTTATATTCATCATTTTAATAAACCATTTTGCTTACGGCCAATTAAGAAGCTCTTACCGTAATTTTTCTCGTTCAATTTACTTTTACGTTGTTTTCTTGCTCGGATCTAATGCGATATATAATTGCCTCTTTCCTTTATTATTTCGTGGTCTCAATGGAAATAAGTTAATTGTTCTTTAGAAATGAAAGGCGGTTAACTAAAACTGCAGTTAATTTCTCAGGTATTGCAATATGAGCAGTTTTAATTGGCTGTTAACAGTTGGGAAATGTTTGTTGTTTGCAAGATTAAAATTGTAAAATGTTTTTATAGCTCGATTATAAAGATTAATATAAAATAAAGAAAAAGGAAGGTGATTTAAAATTTATTCCTTAAAATTAAAGTACATTCTTAATGTGTTACTAGGAAAAAGGTAACATGTATAAAAAGATAAATATGCCATCTTGAGAGTCATAGGTCAATGGTTAACGTGGTATTGAACTATGAAGTCAACCATTGCTCTGACCACATATGGTTTGTCGTCGTGTGATGTGTGATGAATAGGTCTCTCCATATCAAATTATTTATTACGTCTTTCACCAACTCGCCTTTTTACTATTGCTTAATCATTAGGCATACCCTAACAAAAACGAGGTTTATCACTAAAGATCACCTAGTTTTACTTCTGATTTCACAGATGTCTGTCTTTGCCGCTATTGCAGCCGTTAATGCGGTAACACTCAATGGGGACGGTAGGAAAAAAGTTTATAACTTGCTATAAAGCATAGAGGTAAAAATTATCGTTCTTTGGATGAACTAGTTTACTCGCTCTTCTTTATAAAAAGTTTTTCGAATTAGTTCTTTAGTTCACACTCGTTTGCGGCCTCCTAATGGAACGAAATAGTAGGAAGCACAAAAATAAATATTTTTATTAATGATCAAGAATAAAAAGACTTAAAATTAAGAGTTTTGAGGGTGATATTTGATATTCAGATTCAGATATGAAGTTATTAATCATATAGTTATTTCCAGTATATTTATAATTAATAATAATTAGAATAAAATGCACACTAACAAAAGTAAAAATATTGAAAATTATTATAATATACCAACAAAAACGTAAAATAAAATGTCCATTTTTTTACTTTAGTTGGGGACGTTTTTTCGTTTTGTCCCGCTTCAGAAAAAAATTGTTAGCCGGGAAAAAAATAGTAGAATTTTTTTATAAACCTATACACAGTGTTATAGAAGTGCCGTCGAAAAAACCATTAGTCTAATGGATTTTCTTGGCGGTTAATGAGGAGTTCTTCTAATTATCAATCGAATTTGATTATTACAATAGCGGTTGAATTTTTGTCCTGAACTACACTGCTAACAGTTATTGTGCTACTTGAGGTTCAAGAGGTGTATTGCATTTTCATTATCACTTAAAGAAATACTATATAATTAAGCTAATATCTTTTGCATTATTGAAACGGCCGGATTATATATTTTTTCATTTTTGAATCCATCTTTTTCAAATCGTGAATCCAGTACTGTAAGTTCTGCCAAAACATTACGTTAAAGTATAAATAAAGAATGTGATATCTTGTAATTAAAACCACCAAAGTAATTCTTTTAATAGAGCATATTTAAAGAATTTACATAATTTTATATATATATATATATATATATATATATATATATATATATTATATATATGAAACTCTCTTTATTTTTAATAAAAACTAAACTTACAATTAGGGGAAAACTGCAGAATACACTTTCGTGGTTCAAACCAATTTGATTCAATGGAGTAAATAAAAGAAAAGTTTTAGCCGGTTTTCTTGAGTTGGTTGTTTGTACCACACCGTTGCTTTTACTTTTGGGTTTGGTTTTTTTTTTGGACCATCCTGATATTTTTCTTGAAATGGTATAAAGAATTTTTAAATTTAAATTTAACACCCTGTTTTTTTAAATTTGTTTCTCTTCTAAAATTCTTTAAAATAACCAACCCTCTTTTGTTAAATTTGAGAAAAAATTTGTTTAAAAAGAAACCAAAAAGTTTTAAAACAAAGGATAATAAAAATTTTACAAAACTTTTTAAGTTAATTTTAAAATTTTTTATTCCAAAAAAAATTTTCCCCGGTTATCAGGAATAAAACGGTAAAAATATTTTTTGTTTAAATAGTAATATGTGTAATGGACTTGAGATTTTGCTAAAATAACAGGAAATTTTACATGGTATAATTTTTAACTTACCAATACACACACATTCATGGCCAACCTTTCCTTTTTCATATCTCTAAATAATCTTTTTGTAGGAGAAAATCTGTCAAACTTTCTGTTTGTTTATTTCATAACCAAAATGTATTTTTTTTTTAAATTTTGTGTAGGTGTGAAATTTCCTTTCCGAATCTCTTACGATCTTCAAATAATAACCGAAAACTTTTTCACGTGCACAAATTCTTTCAAAAATTGGAGTACTCACAAAAGTTTTCGGTAATAATGAAAGTTCTAGGAGGTTTTTTTTAACTGGGCTGTTTAGCCTATGTGTTTTGGCCACATTTTAAGCAGGTTAAACTAACAATTTTATTCCTGACTTAAAGCCTATTAAAAATTTTATTTTAACAGTTAATCATATTAACTTTTAAATTTTTCGGATTTTTTTCCTCCTGTTTAGGTAGGCGAACAAAATTAGTAAGTGGATTTTTTTTCTTAGAGCTTATTACAAATTTTAGTATTATTTTTTAAAAATAAATTTTGAGTGTAGAATTTTCTTACCGAATTCCAGGCGTCTTTGAATTTCCTTGTCTGAAATGCGTTCCTTCTAGCACTAGCAAGATTATAAGTAAGAATGTAATTATTTTTTACTAGACTGTTGCATCATATGGTTGAAATAAGATAATAAAAACTAGATATTTATCTTTTTTTTTTACACTTGGCGTATTTAAAAGAAAAGTGCTATATTTGGGCAAAATTTAATTAAATGCTAAGAAATAATATTTTTGTTTTAATTTTTGTCTTTATAAACAGTAGAAGTGAATAATTAAATTCTGAGTGACACACTGACATTGCCTAGGCCATACAATTTCTATATTTAATTTTGGATCTCTCTCTCCAAATTATGTCGTTTTCGATCAAATCGCTTAATATAATGCGAAAAGCTGAATACATGTACTAAAACAAATGCCTCAATATCACATGTCGTATTTAATATATCCGACGGATTAACGACATCTCGTTTATGATCGACATATGGCAATTTAAAATCGATCAATCGAATGTATACATGACATTAAAGTTACTGGAATAATGTTGAATTTAAAACAGTAAACCATGTTGGCCATGGAAATTGTAGGGTATAATATTGAAAATGCATCGTTAATTGCAGTCAAGCGGATAAGATCAATTCATTCATTTATTTACAAATTCTATACAGTGTGAGAAGATAGAGAAATGTTTAAATGAGCAAAGTTTTTGGGGACTAAATGCTGATTTTGACTGTGCAGTTAATTTTTGTCTTAAAAATTTATTTCTGAAAATCGTTAATTGTAATTTTTGCTTGTGATTCATTTGTTTTAATCGTTTTAAAAGTTAAAACTATGACATTTTAGGACACTTTTTGGCAACAAACATTTTACCACCAATTTTTGTCTCCGATCGTTTTTGTTTTTCAGTTAATAAACAAAACTTTTGATTTTAATATGGCGGCCATATTTGATTTTTTAATATTTAAATAGATTTTTAAATACCCATTTTAACAATACCTCACTTGCTACTGAACAGTTTAAAAATATTTTTAAACGATACATTTGGCAACACGGGCCCAACGTCTTATTAATGCGCTTGTTGCAAACAAAAGATATAGTATTTTTATAATATTTTTTTTGGTAAAAAATATTTAAAAAAAAAACTAAATATAAACAATCATAAAAAAATCAATGATAGCAATTCGATAGTATAAAGATTATGAGTAGTAACAAAAGTTTTTGTTGTATTTCTTACAAACTACTCTTTTGCTAACTCTAACTCTGTAATTATTTATCTACTTAATAAGCCTTAAATATTTTAAGCCTTGATTTTATGGTATTTATTTGCAAGAGAAATTTATTTACAACAGACAGTTTTTCGCATTTTGTGGAATTTAAAAAATACATTTTGTACTATTTAAAGGCGATAAGTTTCTCTTCTCAAATGTCTCAATTCTTATCCAAATTATTTTAACAAAAATGTTTTGCAAGATCAACAGTTTCTAAAAGTTAATTGAGAAGATAAAACGGTATTTGTTAAAATTCCACAACAGAGGAAAAATGTCTCAAGCAAGTAAATACAAGGAAGTTTAAAGGTGTATGGGAGGCCAATGCTGTAGAACAAAATTGTCCAGGCGTGCAGGGCAGCGGGAATCGGCCTCACGGAGTTTGCACAATGAATCGTAGGTCAGGTCCGGACTTCCAAAATTCTTTGTTACCATGTATAAAGCTGACATCATCAAATGTCAAATTTAGACTAACTATACGTTCAATGTTTTATTTTTTATTATTTAACGAGCTATTATAGAATAATTAAAATTATTTTGTATTATTGGATTTTATATCATCAGATTTAAAATGGAAAGAACTGATGGTACCACTTCACAGCCTTCTATTTAAATAGTTGATATTTTTGGGAGTTTCGTATTTTTACCAAAAATCTTAATAAAATAATTAACAACACGATTTTTAAAAATAAATTTCAAACATTGTATGATAGTTTGATGTACTTATCACGAATTATGTGATAAAAGAAGGGCAAGATAGTGTAAATGAGTTTAATCTAATTATCATATTTAAGAATCGATATCTAAAAAATAAAACGTTGAAGAAAAACACTTACTTTAGATTTGTAATCAGCGCCTCTGTATGCAAAAAATCATCGAAATCGGCAAGGGTCAAGAAAAGTAAAAACTTACCATAATTTGAACTGTCAGAGGAATTATACTTGTCAACTCCTCGGAGCAGAAGTCGTGAAAATACCTATAAAAATGTAACATATCCCTCCAGCCCGTCGGTGGGAAAGAGAAGGAAGCTTTTCTGTAAACGTGGGATCAATAATAAACGAACAGATCTTTTTTTGAATGGAATCAAGAATGATTAGAGTTATAGGAAATACCATTGCCCAGACATAAGAACAATATTCTATAGATGGTCTGATTAGAATACATACAGAGTATACAGATTAGACGGATAGAAATACTTACTGGCTCAAAAGAGAGTTCTGAAAAGTAACGCCGGAATGATTAATTAACTTCTTTTCGCGATACCAAACATGACTGGGTCTTGGAGCATTAAGCTGAACAATATTTTTGAAGCCCCAATTCAAAATTAGTTTATGGTCTTGTGAAAATGATATTTGAATTGACCTGCGCTTGTTTTCCTAATGAAGGGCATTCCGGGTATGTTACCCTTGGATTTGCAAGACAAAACCATATAACTTTCAGGCATTTTGTTACGATATTGTAAGAAACAAACAATAAACACAAAATTATAGTCACAATTAAATAAACCAATAATCACTAAAATATGAAGGTTTTTATCAATTCAAAAAACTTCTGCAACCACAAAATAAAATCACATAAGGGAAAATAATCGCTTGGAAGGGTTGATGGTTTCATAAACACCGCATCGTCGCACACGAAAACGGGACTCCGGCTCAGTCAAAAGATAATGTGTTGCCTACCTACAAACTGTGCGCAGCATCGAGGGAGCCTCTCATGACAGTTATTTTCAAAGTGGGCCGGATACTTTTTGATCGAATACGCCATAGTACTGGTCTTCCATTAACCTTCAAACTTCCTTGAGTAAATACCATAAAAATAAAGGCTTAAAATCGATGGTTCATTGTTGCGTCGGGTAGACGTTGCCAAATGTAGGTATTGTTAAAAAATATTTTTAAACTCTTTAGTAGCAAGTGGGGTATCGTTAAAAAGAGAATTTAAAGAGCTATTTACATATCGAAAAATCAAAGATGGCCGCCATATAAAAATAAAAGGTTTTGTTTAGTAACCAAAAAACAGAAGACGATTGAAGATTAAAAATTAGTGGCAAAATGTTTGCCAATTTATACATTTCTCTATTCTGTATACTAAACGAGATAGCAATACATGTAGGCCGATTTTCGGATACACTGCATATAATAAAACAAGTGCTTCACAAGCATGCACAATAAACATGTTATATTGCTGTTATATTGTATTTTTAGATACAAACCAGAGATCTCTATAATTTACATAATTCATTAATGATCTTATTGTGAGCCTCGAATGAAACAACCTGTTATGTGGTGATGATATTAAAAAAATATATATAAGCTTCTTCTTCAAAAATTTCATGCTTTACAGAATGTGCTAAACCTAGAGTGTTAAAAGAAGTATAGATGTACAAAATTTTTGTTCTTAAAAATAAAAATTTCGTCTTAAGATTCTAATAATAGTTGGGCCTTCTTGAATGGAAGTGTCAAACAAAATAATATTTTGCAAAGATTTCAAGCAAGGGCACAGGAAATCCACGTTTATAAAACCCCACCTATTCACGAATTTCAACTGGTGTAAAGTTTAAGGGGTCTACAATTGTCCGCAAATAGTTAAAAATTGGACACAAAACTGATAAGCGACCTTATTTTGCTGAAGGAGAATTATTTTATTAATTTTTGTTAAATTTTTTTCAACTTTTAAAAATCTATTAGGATGGATACCAAATTCACTATGGAAAAAAACACCGGTGTAAGTTAACATTTTAAAAAATTTAGACTGTATACCATTTGTAAACAAAACAAACAGGCAAACGGGTTACGTCACAAATACCGAATTGACATTTAAATTGCCGTATATGGGCTTAAATGGGATCGAGCACTCCTTGTTAATTTTATTACCCTTGCAGGAAACCCATGTTTATAAAACCCCACCTATTCACGGATTTCAACTGGTGTAAAAAGTTTAAAGAGGGTCGTGCAATTGTCAAAAATGACGTTCAAAAATTCGACGACACAAACCTGATAAACGACCTTATTCTTGCTGATAGAACAACTTTTATCCCTAATATGTCGTAAAAAAATTTTTGTTTAAGCTTCGAGGAAATTATCTATTTCCACCTGCGTTATTGAACAATCTACATAGGATGGATACCCAGAATTCTGACTATGGAACAAAAACACCAGCGTGAAAAGTTACTACTGAGCTGTACGGGATCCAAATTAGAGGCAACCTTTACCCATGTGTTAACCGGATAAAAACTATTTTTTATTAAATTTAGTATGTAAACAAATGTATTGCAAATGAGTTGCCTAAATAAAATTATGGTTAAGGTTATGATAAGGTAAAAATTTTTTGAAAAATTTTTGATACTCCCTGTATAATGTTTATTCTTATTTTTTTATTCTTCATGACAGTAGTAATATGCCACTTTTTTTTTCTTTAATAACCGTAGTCGAAAGCTGGATTCACCATCTTACTCCAGCATCATATTATTTCCATCTCTTTGGATCGCTGAAATCGGCGTAAAAAGTTACTCCTAAATTGCGGATTTTTATTAAAATCCTTCTAGTAGTTTCGTTTCATTTAATCTAAGTGTTAATTCAGATTTAATAATTACAAAAAATTAATTAAAAAAAAATTAATATCTTGAAAAACAGAGCAGATATTAAAAATCCGATTAACTTGATTTTTTTAGAAATGATTAACACCAAAAAATATTTTTCTGTAGATCGTCGTTTTTGACTAAGCTTTTTTTAAGAAGACCCTTTTTCTACAACCTATAATATAAAAACAGGAAAACCTAAAAAATCGAATAGCTATCTTTCTTCAAAAAAGTTTTCCTACAAAACAGTGGAAATTGTATTTGGTTTTTTTTTATTTTTTTGAAGAGTAATAACGAATTAGTATTTACCAATGAATGTCCAGTTGCAGTTGAATTGAGCAGCAGTTTAGATGTTGAGTCGGCATATTTTGCCCTATCGAGAATATACGGTAGTTGTAGAGTTCAGTCTGACCAAACCGAGCGTACCGACACCAGATTTTTTTTCCGATTTCAAATATACATACATTGATGATATTTGGGTAAGCCAGTTTCGAGATATTTAAGCTTAAATTATAAATAAATTGCAAAAATGTTTCATATTAGTATCAAGAAAGCCACGGAAACAACAAATTGTTATGTTGCTGAATTTGGTGAGGGTTTTCTTTGGACCAATAATGTTTATTTTTGCGATTAAATATTCCTGTTATAGTGAAGGAAGACTCATCGGTGGAAGGAATTTATTAAAAACTCTGGATCCTGTTGCATAAACCTAGCTATTTCAAATGCATACTTTAGGATTTTTTAAGAAATTTTAAGGTAAAATAAATTTTATAATCAGTTTTATTAAGTTCAGATGCCGCATCCGAGATTAATATTTCAGGATTTTCCAAAATTGTTAAAAGTAGTTAGTGCTAGCTCGCCCAATAAAAAAGTATAATAATTATCTTGAAAAAAACGAGGATATCCAAATCTTCGTTTTCATTTCGTGCTACAGTCCTTCTCTTATTTTTAAGCTTTTCCGTTCACTAAACTTTTTTACCATGTATTTAATAGTATCTATAGATAGTACCCGATGTTAGGGATATGACCTTTGCACTGTCGTTACGCCATAAAAAAGCGATTTTTTGTTTTTTTGAATAGCCCTTCGACAAGAAAGAAATATAAATTATTTTTAATGGTTAAAATGATTAAACTTTAACCTTTTACAATATCAAGAGGTCAAATTTATTATTACACTTTACACACAACTTTTTTGCAATTTATTTAAAATTTAAGTCTAAATATCTCATAAATGGTTCACTCAAATATTATTAATGTATGTATATATATATATATATATATATATATATATATATATATATATATATATATTTATATATATATATATATATATATATATATATATATATATATATATATATATATATATATATATATATATATATATATATATATATATATATATATATATATATATATATATATATATATATATATATATATATAAAAAAAAAAAACGTTGTGTCCCAAATGGGGCCTACATGTATTGGTAACTCGGGAACCATTAGAGCTACAGTGTTGGTTAAATTAGAAAAGTGTTAGACAATTTAATTTAAAAATAAATCTGCTTTCGGGTTTTATTTATTTTTTTTATGGTTTTTGAGATAATTAAGAAAAACCAGAATGGTTCATTTTTAACTTTTGCCTGTAGCTTGCAAACTACCAATTTTACGGTTTTAAGATTACTACATTATTAGAACACTTTTTTAAGAAGAATTTACTTTAAGTAAATATTTTTCTAACTTTATTTGTTTTTAAGATATTAACTTTATTTGTTTTTAAGATATTTACCCAAACTTTGGAATTTTATACAAACGCCATATTGGATTTTTACATTTTTGAAAAGAGCTCTTCAAGAGTTTTTCATTGATGTTTCACAAGTATAGGTTTTCAGATTGCTTAAGCTCTAACAACAATAATTTTGTTTATTTGATAGTAGGCTTAAACTAGACTGCGTAATGGCCGCCCCGTTTCATAAAAAACAAATGATACGCATCTTATAATTTAAATATTGTAAATGTCAAAATTAGCGTCCACCTTATTTCTCGTTTAAAAACGCCTTTAACAAAAATTCAAGTTTTGATTATTTTAAGTATTTACAATAATGGCTCTTTATTATTCAAATGATGAAAAGGTGGATATGCTAGAAATTTATTTTAAATCTAACAGAAATACAGAAGCTGCAGCACTTGCATACCAAGAACAATTTCCGGAGAGGCAACAACCTAACCAAAGACATTTTAGATTCTTAGTTACGAACTTGTTAGCCTATGGATCTTTTCTGAAACCGAATCCCAAAACTTATAACAAAAAATAATAAAGCATGAGGCGTTATAATGAAAAGTTAGAGATGATCCCCAACATGTTAGAAAAGTGGAAGAACAGACAACAATTACTAAGTCATCTGTGCATCCGTCTTTAAAAAAACACCGTTTTCATCCATACAAACTAGGTATTGTCCAGGGTCTTCAGAGGAATGATTTCAATAGACGAATCACCTTTAGTCAATGGTTTATTACTAAATGTCAACAGACACCTAATTTCCAATCCGAGGTTCTCTGGACAGACGAAACCCGGTTTACAAATTGTAAAATTTTTAATAGGCACAATTATCACTGCTGGGATACAGAAAATCCACATAATTTAAAAGGAAGACGGCTACAAACAAGGTTTGGCTCTAATGTCTGGTGTGGCATCATAGGTAATTTAAAATGCATCTTTAATTTACGTCTCACAATTAGATAAAATATTTATTTTTATGTTTTAGACAACCGTTTAATTGGACCATTTATTTTTGAAGAAACACTAAATGGAGATAGGTATTTGCTACTCCTGCAAGAACAGATTTTACCGGCCATGAGAAATACAGTTCCGCCAAATGAAATAAATAATTTGTGGTTCCAAAAAGACGGATGTCCAGCGCACAGTACCAGGGAGGTGATGGAGGTCCTTAGAAATACCTTTAATGACAACATAATTTCTAATAATGGGCCAATTGCTTGGCCAGCTAGATCACCGGACATCACACCCCCTAATTTTTATCTATGGGGACACGCAAAAAATGAGGTGAACGAGTTTTCTCCGCCCGAAACTAGGCTGGAACTAGAGCTGTTTCCTTCCATCAACCGAAACACGTTACGCCGAGTAACCCGCAAGGTGTTGGAAAAATGCGAGAAATGTGTGGAAAATGGAGGAATTTATGTACTGTACTGTGATTTTATTTACTTGTTTACTGATACATTTTTGTTTGTTTGACGGTGTTTAATTATTATCAGTTTAAGGTAATATTAGGAAGTATTAATTTTTGCAAAAAGCATCACTTTTTTTGTATAAGTTTTGAATTTCGCTCTCACAAAAGATCCATAGGGTAACAAGTTTATTACTAAGAATGTTAAATGTCTATGGTTAGGTTGATGCCGCTCCGGATGCGTTTCATTTGTTTTTTATGAAACCTGGCGGCCATTACGCAGTCTAGTCTAAGCATACTATCAAATAAACAAAAATTATCGTTTTTAGAGCTTAAGCAATCTGAAACCCTAGACTTGTGATACATTAATAAAAAGCTCTTAAAGAGCTCTTTTCAAAAATGTAAAAATCCAATATGGCGTTCGTATGAAAATCCGAAATTTGGGTAAATATCTCAAAAACAAATAAAGTGAGAAAAATATTTCTACTTACATTAAATAAAATTCTAAAAAAAAAGTGTTCTAATAATGTAGTACTCTTAAAACCGTGAAATTGGTAGTTTGCGAGTTACAGCAAAAGTTAAAAATGCGCTATTTTATTTTTTTTTTAATTATCTCAAAAACAATAAAAGATAAATAAAATCTGAAAGCAGATTTAATTTTGCAATTAAATTGTCTAAAACTTTCCTAATTTAACCAACACTGTAGCTCTAATGGTTCTCGAGTTACCAATACATGTTGGCCCAATTTGGGACACACTTATATAATAATTATATATATATATATATATATATATATATATATATATATATATATATATATATATATATATATATATATATATATATATATATATATATATATATATATATTTATATTTTGCGATATATATAAAAATAAAGGCTTCAGATGCCACGTGAATATAATCAAAGACCATGTAAGCAGGTTTTAGGACACGAGTACAGGAAAAATTCTGAAAACTGCACATGTTTACTCGGAACTCCCTAAAGCAGAGCCGTAATACGGTACCGGTTTAGGAGGTATTTTAGAATTTTGTAATCTGATTAAACCTAAGTTTATAAGGTCATAGTTATCTTAAAGTTTAAAATTGCGGCAGAATGTTATTCACTAAACAAAGAAAATTTCTATATTTACCATCAGATCCCAAACCAGACGCGATTTAAAAGACAATAAAATGAGCACTTTTTGCAATTCATTTCAGTCTAAAATTTAGGATCTACCTACAGGGCAAGCTCTATCAAAGAAACAGGCACGAATTCTCTAATGACCATTTTTTACATTCATTGAACTAAGAAAAAAGAGAAGAGATTTTGATAAATAATAAAAAATAAGTCTCCATTAATGAGAAATAGTATGAGGATAATATTATAAGGATTAAAAGTGCATCAATAAGCACTTTTAGTCCGTATGATATATCCTATTTTTTCTCCAAAAAAGTCAAAATTAATACATTTAGTTATTCAAAAGAGCTCAAATGCAATTTCTTATAATACTAGGATTAAGAGTAACACTTTTAATCCTAGGATTCAGCTTTCACAAGGAAAACTTTCATTTAATTATATACCCAACTTTTTTTGTATGAACCTGATAAAAAACAATAATTCAATATTTTAATAATGGCAAAAACAACTATTGACAGACATCACACATCAGAACATAAAACTATATTGATGTGCGAATACCAAACAGTTTCTTTTAACTTATTTAACGCCAAAGCCTGGAATTGGAATCATTATTTTATGCAACTTATTTCCTTCAGATACCCATCTTTACCTTGCATTAGCATTTCCAGTTTTCTGTTTAATCAATGTATTTCTAATACAAGAGTCACCAGTTTAGCTTTAAAAAAACCAATTGTGGGATACCCAAGACACAGTCACATTTCATCGAGTGCGATATATAAAAATACCATCGTATTTTTTAAAATAACTACTGCCAATAGATAACATATTACATGATGTTAATACTCTTAACAGAGGCTACTTTGGTTGTTTATTTAATCCAATATAAAGCACTGTTTAAATCGATTTTAGATGTAGTAATGCGGAATGCATAAAGGCTAATTTATGCAGATGGAAATTCGCTTGTTGTAAAGGAAATTTGCTGCATTTAGTTATGCTAATAAACTTGTTTTTCGAGCATATTATTTTGTTTAATTTCAGGTATAATGCAATGTAGAGTGAAACTAATTGGTACATTTGAGAGACTAGAATTTTCTTTAAAAAATTTTTAAAGAGCTTCTCAAAAAACAGATATTTTACTTACAATAATAAAATTTATACAATTACATTTGCAAAAAAGTATACATATTTTTTAAGTTAAAGTAGTTAATTGACTTGCCGATGTCGATTGAATTTCCTTGGAGACATTAAAAAATAAAAACATCCATCGGGATGGTGAAAAATTGTGTATTTGAATTAGTCTTCCGGAATTGTAAATGGAAAAATTTAAAATATATACTATTCAAAATTTCTCGTTACGAGAAAGATTTGCAAAATTAATGTTAATTATATATTTAACAGTGTTGATTAAAAAAAATAACATCTCTTCGGAGCTCTAATCTACAACCGGTCGGTTTTATCCGTCAAACATAATGAAAAAATGACCTTAACTGCCTACTTATAAACCTGACGTTTCTTTGGCGTTGGCGTTTTACTGCCGCCCAAAGTCGAACCACAACTCAAGCACATGACAACAGCAACAACGGAATTTATAAATGGTTGCATTTAACGCCATAAATTTAACTGGCAAACGGAAACTGCCACAGGAGCGGAAATAGAACGTCAAGTCTATAAATTGGCCGTTTCTTATCCATGTGCGGCAAAATTCCGTGGCAACACATGTGCTAAATCACGCAACTGAGGTTCCGAGAGTAACGATGTTTCGAAAAGGCTTCACATCTATATAGTCGATTGTACCCGATAGCCATAATTACCGACGACGCGATTTCGCGGTGTCGCGGACAAAGCTACAAAAGTTAGAGGCAGGAGCCATAATATGGTATTTATTTAAGTTAAGTTTCGTTAAGATATTCAAAAATCCGTTGTTTTGTTTGTTGTCATTAAGTGGTTTAATTTATTAATTATTAAGTTATAAAAAAGGTTTAATTTGGAATTTTACAAGTTGTATGTCACGGAAGAGTCGTGCGGTTTGGTTGGTTTAAGCAGGTTTGGTTGCGTGTCAATATTTGCACTGCAGGCTATTGGGTTATTGTGATTATCTTTTTTGTTATAAAAGTTAGCTTCCCTTTATTGGATCCAGTAGGTTTCTACTATAATTATAATGCGGAACAAGAATTCCGCTCTATATATTTCTAAACAGTATATATTTTTGTAGGTAAGTGCATCGCAGTGGTATATTATGTGTGAGGCTGTTTCCTCCTCCTCTCCGAAAAGCCTGCATGTTGTGGGACCGTTATGTATGCCCATTTTTATTAACTATTTCCTTAGATGACAGCGGCCTGTCAGAAGACCTACTATTTTGTCTTAATAAGTGCGGCCGAAAGGGGACCTCAGCTTTGTTTCTTGAAGGGTCACCTAGCTTTGCTTTCGTATCTCTTTGACTATGTGATGCATGCCAAGGATCCAGAAGTTGTTTTTGGGACCACCTGACTATTGTTGTTTTCATTGCCTATTTTGATAGTCCGAGGTCTCTGTATCATTGAAATTTCTAGATGAGCGGGCTCCTGCTAGTTCATCAAATTTTTAATTGTTTTTTTTATTAAAAAAGCTTTTATAAAAAATCTTTTTAAATAACGACCCATCAAAAATGTAAAATATTCATCGAAAAATTGACTTGCAAATATTTGTTTCAAAATCGTTAATACCTCCTTCCGTTTTTTACAAATGAATATTAATAAATTTTTTGTTAGGTATGTTTAATATTTTAATTAAGTCAAAGTCATGCTAATTTTGGTTATATAACAGTATTTTTATTTACATAAATTAGCATTCCCATTTGAACTGTGCAGTTCTTCTTAAGTAAATCTAAAATTTGATTCTAACAATTACAGTAAGAGCTGGCCGTACAAGCTTAAACCCACAACATTATAAAATATTTATTTTTGGCTTAATAGCCCTTATTAATGTATGATTTTCTATTAATAAACAATTTAAGTGTAGATAAGTGGATCGGGTGGGTTTAAAAGTTTCCGGCCTAACCAGGAAAAACATCCTCTTTGGATTTTTTTTTTGAATTTATTTTTTAACATAATCTCCATCAAGACTAATACACTTTTTAAAACTATATTTTTACACCGATTTATCAAACTTCTAAAAATACTTATTTACAGGGTCGATTACTTTCTCGTTGCTTCCAAATATCTTACCACCGAGCCATTTTTTAAAGTTAGGGAACAGATAATAGTCACTAGGGGAGAAAAATAGGGAGAATGCCGCATCAATTAAAATTTCAATTCGTGAATTTTGAAATTATTTTTCGATTTAATTTTTGGTCGACCGTTAGCAAACGCAGCACCCACCTTGCACAGAGCTTCTGCAAGCCCAAATGGTTATGTGAAATATTTCGTACACTTCGTACACGTTCAGTTGATATCCCAGTAGTCTCAGCTATCTCATACACTTTCAATCTGCGGTCCTCCAACACTATTTAATAGATTTTCTCAATCATTTTTGGAGTTGCGACCTCAACGGGGCGTCTCGAACGTGTTTCGTCAAAGGCGCTTGTACGACCTTTCTTAAATTCAGAAACCCATTGTTTTATAGTTAAATATGATGGAGAAGAGTATTGTAGTGTTGAATCCATTTTATCTTTAATTGGAGCTGGTGTAAACCCTTTTAAATAGAAGTATTTTATGACCGCACGCTTTTCAGATTTTTCTATTATTACAATAAACAATCCTTTAGTGCTGCATCGAACCTATACTAACAGGGCAATCGACCTGAAACTTTCTGTACAACAGGGTTTCTTAACCTTTTACATTTGTGACCCAATTTTTAATTAAAACATTTTTGGCGTCCCCCCTCCCTTATCTTTTTAAAAATATATACAATAATAAACCTTAGTTGCCGCCACTAACGCTACACGATGTCTCAATTACAGAATTACTATTACTATTATTAAATTACTTGGAATAGGAAATCCACTGAAATTTGGCAATGCCGATTTACTGGCTCTCGCATCGCCTCGGCAGAAAAGTATACTTTCAAACGCAATATTTTTAGAAGTTAAATCAGTTAGGCGCTTGAATTGAAGCAAGTTTCAGACCGTGGAGCCTTCTATTGGGCTGAGGTTACACCTTTTAGCGGTTTGCGAGAATTCCTGATTCGTTTCGAAGATTCTCGATTGGTTGAGCACGAAGCAGTCGTGTATAAATACTGCGGCTTTTGGAAGTGAGGTTACTGATAACAGCCAGTGTCAAGTGTTAGTCAAGTCGTTTCCGCGCTATAGCGAAGTTGTGTGTTGTAATTCCCGTGTTAGTAGATTTACAGAGAATAATGGATAAGTTTTTAAGTGAACGTAAACGAGCATGATTAGATGATAGTGAACCATCAGCAAGTGCACAGTCGACCGTGGTTCGGAAGGTAAAATCAAGAAAATATTTCGAAGAGTACTTAAAGTTTGGATTTACCAGTACTGAAGAAAACCAGGAAGAAAGACCCATGTGTGTTAATTGTTTACAAATTTTAGCAGCAGACAGCATGAAACCTAATAAACTTAAAAGACATTTGGAAACACTTCATATTGAGTACGTGAACAAACCCGCAGAATTGTTTCAAACAAAATTAAAATTCTATGAAAAGCAAAAATCATTCTTTAAAAAAACTCTATCTGTAAACAAAAAAGCTTTACTTGCTTCTTATAAAGTATCATACAAAATAGCCAGATATAAGAAGCCTCACACCATCGGTGAAGACCTGATTTTGCCAGCTGCGATTGAGATTGTAGAAACTATGTTTGGAGATAATTTTGCCAAACAATTGCATTCCCTACCTCTATCAAATGATACTGTTGCTCGACGAATTGAAGATACCTGACGATGTGCAGCATCAGCTTTTCGAAACACTTCGAGACACATTGTTTTCAATTAAGCTTAATGGGGCCACATATAGAAATAAGGATGCTTATTTAATAGCCTATGTTTGCTTCTGTGATGGTACGTCAGCAGTAGAAGAAGTAGTTTTCTGTAAACCAATAGAACCCAGTGCAACAGCACTCGCTTTATTTGACATCTTAAACTACTTCATCAACGAAGCAAACATAGAGTGGAAGAATTGTGTCGGGATATGCACCGACGGTGCTCGTACAATGCCTGGAAGATTTTTGAGCGTTCAAGCACTTGTGAAACAAAAGTCTCCGCAAGAACTAAGTCCTGGTCTGAATTTTGTTCTAATGACTATTCTAACCGTAGTAAATTATATAAAAATGAGACCTCTAAAATCAAAAATATTTGCTGCACTTTGTAAAGATATGAGTGCAGAACACTCAGCGTTACTATTTTATTGCGAGTCAAGATAGTTATCTCGTGGGAAATTTTTACAGCGTGTTTATGAGTTGAGAGAGGAAATTGCCATTTTTCTAGAAGAGGAAAATCGACCGGAAGCCGAAAATTTTTGAGATGGTGTATTTGTGATGAAATTGAGTTACTTGGTCGATATATTCCAAAAATTAAATATCCTAATCCTTCAACTCCAAGGAGCGAATACACATAAATTGGATACCAATGAAGCAAAAAAATCTCGAGATGTTTCCAAATGTGGATGAGTGTGTCAAGACCTTTAAGACAGAAGAACATAAAAAAGTTATATTTGTAACAATAGAATGTTATTTAGCAATGTTGGTACATAATTTTAAAAAGTATTTTCTTGATGACGACAACTTAGTAGCAAGTTACGAATGGGTTCGGAACCCATTTCAAAAAACTCCCGAATGTCTCTCAATTGCCAAAGATGAAATTTTCATAGACTTCACTACCAGTAGCGAAATCAAAAGGCAATTTAGCAATAAGTCTCTATTGAATTTTGGGCAGGAGTGGATGATGTCTTTTCTTCACTGAAGGCAAGAGCGTTTCGTATATTATTACCATTTTAAACATTCTACCTTTGCGAATCATGATTTTTTGCGCTTTGGTCAGGCCGAAAACTTTTCACCCCACCATCGTATACACAAAAGAAAAATATAAGTTGTTGTTATCAATATGTAATATAATATAATTTTAAATAATGAAACATTGGCTACATATACAAGTTTTTACTAAATTAATCACATCTGGGAGGCCTATGTGAGATGAAATTGACTTCTGCATACTTGTTATTGTGAATGATAAATATATTTTTTAAGCTTTGTACATAACATTCAGGAAAAATTATGACTAACAAAATTTAATAACAAAAAAATTACCGAAAAAATATTGTATCTTATCTAGGCATTAACTGACGATATTTGACCATTAATTGCCCAAATAAATTCCTTGTTGTTTAAATTGCTATTTTAGGCAATCGTTTATTTATAAGTATTATTAAAGTATACAAAATCATACATTACTAGCCCTTGTTAATGCATACTTTTATATTATAGTCTGGCCAACTAACAATACACAAAACAAAACATCGAGTCTATTTATAGCCTTGTCACTAGAATAACAGTTATTAAAGCACCTGTGAACTTGAGTGCTTAAAATTGAAGTACGTCGCTAAAAACATCGAGAAAAATTACGGTTATTACAAACCGATCGCCAAAAATATATGGTAACTAACTCGGAGATCAATTGGCGATTAATGATTTCAGTCCGTATTAATACCCTTGTTCGTTAAATAGCTATTAAAATTTTTCAAACATTTTATCCTGTTACCTTATGAAATAGTTTTTGCGGACCGCTCTTTATCCAAATGTTCATATTAAATATCCAATTTAAAAATATCCTGAAACGTTGCAGTTCTTATGTTTAATTAAGAAGAAAATGGTTCAAACATACTACGTTGGCATATTTTAAAATTAAAAATTTTAAAGGTAATTATATTTTAAATGTGTATTCATTTGAAAAAAGATTAAATGATATTCCGACGGAATACATGTTGCCTCATTTCTGTCTATTCTGGGAAATGTTTTCGATATAGTAGGAATTTGATTATTGATTTTGATCGAGTCCAATTGATTATTTTATTACATAGCCACTTATTAGTATAATTATGGTTTTACTGAATTTAAATTTAAAATCCAACAATTATAATATATAATAAGGCTGAATAGTTACCTTATCTGCCATCTGTCTCAAGCATAGATAACCTAACTTTATAGATATGTAATTGCTAATCGCATTTATGGCAAGTTTATGCTAGCGCGCACAAAACAAACGATAGTGTCATTTAGCATGCGTATTTAAAAAGCAGGACCAGTGCCGGACTTAGAATCAATTAAACGTGTAACTGTCGACATTACACGGTTTTATGTCAGTTCAAAAACGACGAAGTTTGAACGCTTTCTGTATATTTAAAGGGTTTTGCTTTGGTTGGGGATCAGTAAAGGGCTCGTGTACTACACTGTCACCTTTCGTGTATTTGACTGGACTTCCATATGGCCGTACAATAAACGGTTTTTTGCGAGATTGGAACAATCTTATAGAGATAAGGGTAAAAAGAATGTTGGTACAAATAACGTTAACTCTTGTTCTGCTTAGACTTATGTTTTTGATAATGAGAAAAGGATATTGTAAACATCTTTAATGTATTTATATAAAACCAGCATATATTTACTAGAGGCAGCCTTGCCGTTTGGCAGTGCGAGAGAGAAAAAATAATCATAGTATAACCTTTCTCCGTGACTCCAACGTGCCGATTGATCGACGCGGAAAGACCGACGAATCAGCACGCAGAGCTGATTCGTCCTTTTACCGATCAATGAGCAGGTTGGAGGGAGAGAAAGGTTATACCGCTATTCTTTCTTTCTTGCACAAATGTTCGCTTTTCAACGGTCAAGGGTACGTGCCTCTAGTAGGTATATGCTCCAAGGAAATACCTTTTATGTTGTAATCATGGTTACTGACTTTTTAGATTAATGCAATACATTTTTGTTTAGATTTTTTTAATCCGAAATAAACTATTATAGTGATTTTTTTAAATTATGATTGTGTTACAAAAATACGTATTGATGAAACAAAAAGTTAATTCTTAGATAAGCCACAAGAGTCATGTTCAGTCGCATTCTCCATTTTTTAATATTACTAATTATAACACATCAGTTGTGACCAGTATCAAAATTCGTGGCTTTCCATAGCTGAAACATTTAGAAGAACAAAAGTAATTTAAGGAGCTGACAATGGATAATATGTTCATTTTTGTTTAAAGAACAACACCTAATGAAACCACCGTGTTTCACTGGTTTAAAAAACCAGTATCCGTGGTTTTCTTTAACTAGTGTAATATATATTTTGTTTAAGTGTCATTCTCAAACGAAACTGAACATATTTTAGTAAGGTCCGAATTATTATAAGTCTTTTAAGTTCTTGTATATGACAGAATAAACCTCGTAACTTATTAACACGTCCTATGTAAAGTTATTTCTTGAAAAGAACTATGCGGAACATTAATAATTCTGACCTAAACAAGGAAATTAAAACTTTATAGTAGTAGTAGTAGATTTTATAGTAGTACATTTATTTAATATAAGTAATGATTTTAAAACATTTTTTTAGATAAGTTAATTTGGTCAATGAAATAACTAAAAACAATTCTGATATATTTGACATGATATACAAAATAAAATATTACACCAGATTTAATATGTTAATACTATTACAAATTAAAAATACCAGTAAATAAGCTCCTAACTTTAGTTTTTTTTAAATAAAAAATACACAACCACTTTAGTCTAATAAAACACAAAAAAGTCAATAAAACAGTAAAACTTGTTTATAATCTATAATTATATAGAAATTCTATTACAAATCACCAAATAAGTTAGTCCATAAACTAAAAAATCTTACACAAGCGGTCAAATTCCAAACAAGGCGAAATATTAGCAGATCGATCTGCTAGTCGGCTCTGCGCATAATTTAAGACCCTAAGTGCGGACACATGTTTTCACCCATAATATCTAACTTTTGAATCGCGCATCCAATACCCTTTACCGGTCCGCATGAAGTTCAGTGGTCTCAAGACGGTCTTTAAGTCTGATTTAAAAATAAAGCACAGGGAGTGCAGATATCTTTCTATTAGATTTTTCAATAATTATCAAATTATAGCACCACATATCTTGTGTTTAATGCCTTAAGACACAATTTTGTTCGGACAAATCTGCCAACCTATTCCCAGGTTCTGCAAAATTAGGCTTTTTCTGTGTCACTTTTGATAAAGACTTTAACTAGCATAGAGATTATATTTATAGCAACAAATTCTTCTTATGAACTAGAAAAAATATATTTTTTAACTTTCACGCCCAAGTCAGATCCTACTTAAAATACTACAAACATATCTGAAAAATAACGTTTCCAATAACTCTAAGAACTGTTGATTTGATTGAAAACAATAAAAATTATAAAATATCACTTTCATATATGCCTCTACTGTTCAACTTAAGAAACCATTAAGTTCTCCCTTTGTCTATTCCTTGAACCATGGATATCTAAACTCTGCAAGATGCTGCCTGGAGGAGTCTTCCTCCTCCAAGCCTCCAAATATTGAGTCTATGGTAACAAAATGCCTTTTACTCCGTACTAAAGACACCTAGGCTATGTTGGTACTTAGACTTTAAGTCTTCAAAGAGTGTCCTAAGATAAAAAAATATAGGTGTACCCGTTCTCTTAGGTTCTTGCATTCATATCAAAGTAGTTTTATTCCTTCAGGTAATTAAGAGTCCGATAGCTAGTTATGACATATACGGATTGGTGATCTAAGAACTTTTAGATCGATGTTTTAGAATATCTTTATTGCACAGATAATTCAAGTAGAGATCGAACGCTGTTAGAACACATATACGTCACGGTTTTATATCAGTTTGCCATATGAGACCGTGACGTATCGGTGTTGTTCTTAAAGCGTTCGATCTCTAATAATGAAATATCTTAGTTGTCTCTCCTGTCCATTCGCTTTCCTTTATTCTCACTTTGAAATACATCGCAACAACCGGTTTGCAAATAAACCAAAGCCCATTGGCAGCTTCGTAATTTACTTTCCTTTCCGTATTCTCAATCTGCGGTCGGCATTTCTAGCGGCTATACTGTCATATTTATTCATTTACAATGCAAATTCCCCCAGGGTCTGGATATCTATTTAAAATAACTGGAACTTATCGTTTGAAATGTTCTGCTTTGATCCCCTTTAATGTTCCTGCAGTTACCCTTTAGTCTATGTTTATTATAAATACTTCTGTGACTAGAGTGATTGAAAGCTGTACAAGAAACTAAAATTTATTCAGGCGAATCCCTCAAAAATTATGTATAATTTTTATTGCACCTGTCATACAGAGTGTCTTAAAATCCAGTACAAGGATTGTATATATATACATATAAACAGTGCCTTAACAATTGTTAATATACATATTGTTAGGTCGATAAGTTCTATATAAATATAGGTACTGGGTTTTACTTAAAGTTACAATTTAAGTTATTTTAATTTCAGTTTGTCGTTTTTATTGTTTACAATATAAAAAAACCGTTAAAACATATCCGAAAATGTCTTTTATCCAATACCTGTTGTTGTTATAACAGTCATTATTTGTACAAATTTAGACAGTTAAACTATCAAATAACACACTAGTGTATTATAAACCATAACCCACTAGTGGGTTATGGTTTATAATTCACTCTCTTGTTCTAATATATGTATTTACTCTTTGTCGTTATTATTACAGGTATTTAAATTAACATTTATATTAAATGAAAATGACATAGTTTTGGATGAACTGAATATTGTCAAATTGTCAAGGTTTTCATTGGAAGTTGAGGTCAAGGATTTTTATTAGGTCGACACACCTTCTTGACCGTTTACTGGTCCTTTGAATTTTTTAGCAATTTTAATTTTGTGTTGAACGGATTCTTCAAGGTAGCCGTCCGCTACATGTTGGGCCTCCCATTAGCTAGTAGGGTAATGGAGGATCTTTTTAAACAGTGGCCGACGGTAGTTCTTGATCCTTTTAGGTTGAAATAGGCAGTAATTTCTTAGGGTATTTTTGACATGGTATTTATACCCACATACTAATTTAAACATTTACCATTTTTATAAAAGACAAAAAAGCGGCTGTGACTGGTGTTTTTTGGTAGCAAGAAATGTATTTTTTACACAAATCAACAGGGTTTACTAGAAATTCGTCTTTAAGAATAGGAAAACTTCTTCTATTTTTTTAGTTTTTGTGTCTAGCAATACAACACATAAATAATATTCCTCGTAATATCGTTTATCTTGAACATTTTTAATTTTTAAATGTGTTAACTAATTAGATCTGCAAGCTCCAGTAATCCGCATAATCAAAGCTACTTTCATTAGTAAGTACTCAACGTTGGGCCTGTCGTAAAAAGATTTCGATTTCATATCTTTTTAAAGTTTTGGAATTTTTGGGTTTGTATCCCTGATATTTACTTTTCAAGAAACTAGTTAATTTGCCATATTTTAAAATATCTATTTTCTTATACAGATGAAGGATCGAGCGAAGCATGAAGTATTTAGTCCATAAAGACTTATATTTTTTCTGTAAATGTAAAAAATAAGCCAGCAAATCGTGTCAATTCTTTTATTTTTCTTGAATTCATCCATTTTTTTTTAAACTTTGCACTCCTTGTCATAACAATCTCAGAATTTTTCTGGCAATAGCTGCATTGCCGCTTTTTCTGCTTCCGTAATAATTTCCTGAGGCACATAATTATCATCATTTTTTTTTATTTCTTAGCTCTAAAAACCGCTTTTGGTACAATATAATCTAACAATCGCTAATAATATTTTAAGTTTTATGGCAAATAAAACCCACCCAATTGAATCCGAGCTTGAATGCCCAGCTAAAGGTGAATTTACACTGTGCAAGCAGCTGCAGCATAAACACCAAACGTCAACGCAAAACATCAGGAACTAAAAATTTATAAATCCTGCTTTAAAAGAGACTCATTTCCAAAAAATACCTGTTGGTATTTTCAGTTCTTGAATGAAACCTGCTGCTCGTGTGGTATAATTTCTCAGTTGTATAAAACCTTGTATGCTACTCGTGTGTTATGTTTTCTAAGTCACTTGAAAAATTATACTACTCGGTTTGAAGACCTTGTAGTATAAATTTTTCTCGTGTGACTTATTTCAACATAACACTCTAGTACCATAAATACCTATTATTAGTCTATACTAGTGAGTTGTAAATATAACTCACTAGCGACTCATGGTTCACTTTATGTATGCAAAATTACATCAATAATGAACGCATTATATATAAAAAAATATTAATACAGCGGGTGTTATTTTTAGGTAGGTAGGTTTAAAGTGAGTGGACTTTTTACGCCCTCCACCGCGACTGCTCGGTCGATTGTGGCTCACATCTTTTTAAATTCTCCCAATAGGATCGGACTTCTAATAAATCCGATACCAGATTGGGAGAGAGTTCTTACATCTCTTCTTACTCGTGTCGCTACCGGACACGAGCACAATGTGTTCTGATGTGTTTTGGTGTCCCTCCTCTCCCGGTCTAGTGACGTGGGTAGCTACCAGGTCCTTGTTACAGGAACCAGATGTTCTTTCTGAGGCCGCATCTCCGGTCTTATACAATGAAAACGGCCCTATCCGCTTCCTGTTTAAAGCCAGGGAACCCTTTTTCCTATAAAGGCCTGTCCGCCTTCTGTTTGAATTCAGGGAACCCTTCCTAAGCACCTGTTTGTTCGGGATGGATTAGTCCTTCCCCGTGAATCAGGCGCCGGTGACTTCAGGGGCACCTTACGAAACGGATTCACCCGTTTCGGCCAGCGCACCTTTGTCTGCTTGTGACCTTGAGTGGCACCTCTCGAAACGGATTTATCCGTTTCGATCAGCGCACCTTTGTCACTTTTTTCCTATGTTTGAAGCTAGGGAAATAATAGTCCACCACGGCAGAGACCCGCATTACCGCATTAAGGCTAGATATTCTGAGAGGTCGCCCTGTATCTCAGAGGCACCGTTGGAGACACCTGTTTAAGGCACAGGATGTCATTCACTCATCAGCACGGTATGCTAACACATTGTGTTCATCTTAGCTTCGGATCCCGTTCCATACGCTAGCCAAGAGAGTTGCCGATAACCAGCAACTCTAGCGCATGTTCCAAAAGACCCTACTGGGCCCAACCACAACGATGATGTGTGAACACAGCGGTTGGGACGGGTGTTATTTGTTGTTTATCGTTTTCCCTACATAAACACGATAAACGGACTAAAAAAACCTTTTGAAGTATAAAGGACATGGCACACTTAACATGGGATTCTGGCTCTCAATCGATTTTTTAAAAATTTTAGTATGTTGTTCTTTAGGTCAATAAGAACATATTTTAAATGGCACATTTTTGTGCAGGCCTAGAGGGTGGCCCAAAAAATCACTGAGAAGTTGAAGCTTAACTGTTTAATAATTCCAATACAAACGCATAAAAAGAGTGAATTTTCGTCCAAATCCAACGCAATAATACTTTATATATTATTTATAACTTGATTTAACAGTTAATACATACAGGGTGGTCCACCATCCAATAAATAATATGTATTATGCCAACTAAAATGTTAAAATCGTGATATACTTGAATATGTTTTCAGAATTTATACATTCCTGACAGTTTATTAAGGTAAATTAAGTTTAAATATTTTGGTTTATTGTCCAAAATATACAGGGATATTTAGAAAAAGATATTTTTTATTTGTTTCCACAAGATATTTTGTGACCTGTAAAGAGGTACATAGTTTTAAAATCTGCACATTTTCGGCAATTTTTTATCAAAGGTATAATAAAATTAGGCTACCCATAACTGGAACAATTTTCGTGTACACCTACAGGGTGAAGTATCTAGGTAGTTTCATTCACTATGTCTCCTGGATTTACCTATATTTTTAGGATAAGTCGTTTTAAAATTGTTGCGCAAAAATTGCTGGTGTTAAAGTACTTATTAATAATTTAATATTGTTCATTAAATTATTTATTAATTTATATGATAATTACCTTAAAAATTAGTAAATTATATCATCTTTGAACTTTGTCTCTTAAAGTTTCCATATTTTTATGTTTGAAGTATCTGCAATAACCTAAACACCAATTATTATGATTTCTCTGTAGAGGTGGGTCTGTGATATAAGTAGGCTACGGCGGCTATTATAAAAACAACTTCTCTAAAGTAATAGATTAATGTTAAAACAACGTCAGACATGTTATTCTATGTTACGGCCTTTTAGCCAATATTAGAGAAAAGTAAAAATCGATTAATTACTCAAAAAGTTTTGTATTAAGAAAGCAATTTTACTTGTTGTTTAATTTATTTGATTTGTTTAATTGTTTAATTTTGATTTGTTTAATTTTTAGTATTTCTTATTAGTTAGAAATTTTTTAATGTTGTGGTTAGTGGGTACCTAAGCTTTTATTTAATGATAATAATATTTTCGTTAGAAACTGTCCATTGTATGATTAGTTTTGGTATTATTTATTTTTGGTTTTTGCGAAACACCTTATTTTAAAATGAAATGAAACCACCTAGAATACAACCATCTAGATATTGTATTGTATTGTAATGAACGGGGTCGCTCGGCTCTAGTGTAGCCCTCCTTCACTTCGACCTAAAGAGATCTTTAGGTCGTTGTTTAGTGCCCGGTAATTCCTATACCTTTAGCAAAGTTCAGGATACTACGCGGTGCAAGTTAAATAATATCTCTAGAAGTAAGTTCTCTGCATTCACAGAGAATGTGTTCCGCAGTTTCGTTTGCTTCATGACAAAACCGACATTGTTCATCCTCAGTCTTTCCCATTTTTTTGAGGTGATACCTCCAAGGGCCATGTCCTGTTAGGAAGTCGGTACCCAGTTAAAGTTCATTTTTTTGAAGTTCCAGTAGCTTCTTTGTGTACTTAGGTAAATGCGAAATAAATCTTTTCGCCTGCCTTTGTCCTGGGATGTTGTTCCAGTAAGTCTCTTTTTGACTTTTTTCCCATGTTTTGAGTTCCTCGTAGAGGTGGCCTCTAGTGGTGCCACAGAAGGGTTCAGGTCCATAGAATGGTCTCTGTGCTCCTTCCTTGGCGAGTATGGTACCCCACTCCAGAGTAACTCTGTTGTGTTTGCCCAGATGGTTTAGAGATTCCATCCCAGGCTAGCTTTGAATTAAAGTGCATGAAGTCAATCCCTTAAAGCTGCCGGGCTGTCCGATAAATTATATGGTTGCGCCTCAAGGCTTTTTGGCACATCAGAAACGTAATGTAAATTTGCATGGTTTCAGCTGGAAGATGAGGAGCCTTGCAGATTTTGTAGTCTGCATCTAGTCAAACCAGCTACACCCCTTGTTCCATCTAGATCCATCAGGTACCGACAAGAGCCTTTTTCTGCTTGTGCATTTCACTAGTTTGGCGGTCTTCGGTGGGTTTGGTCAGGCTTCAACTTGATTTTTCCCAAATTTGCTGACCAGTCAGGTCTCCTGACTTTATATTTTTTGTATGGGGCCTTCCCTCCTCTTTATGTGCAGGTGGGAAGGACGTTCAACATTGTCTCCAGAGCTGCCGTTGGGCAAGTTTTCATTGTCCAGTAACTCCAGACAGGCAAGTCTCTGCAGTTTCAGAAACTTTCCTTGTGTAGTTTTTTCCTCTGTTTTTGGCCACCAGACCAGTGAGGATAGTAACTATAGGTATTACAACCATCTAGATAATTCCCCTGTAACAGAAAATTTTCCCTTAAAATCTTGATTTTCTTATATTGTAAAACTTAAAATATAAACTAATGTCAGATTTTAAACTGTTTACCTATTATGTCTATTTGGGTTATATAAACAAAACCTAAGAAAATCTTTATTTGTTTCTGAAAACCTTGTATATGGGGGCACTAAAATTATTTAATTTGAATTGCTTCACTATTTAAAAGGAATTTCCACGTTAGAGAGCAAAATTAAAAGGAATTTTTGTTGGTCCCCAATTTTGGCAACCTTAAAGTTGAATTTCCGGAATTTTAAGTGACCTGAAAGAGGGCATGGAATGATTTAAATTTTTGTTTGAAAAATTTTCTTTTACCAAGTCAGAAAGATTATCGTGCCAAGTTGGAAGAACTTTGCTGGCCTATCTATTTTAAATCAACAGGTCCCTTTAAAACTTCACTTTCTCCATTCCCATTTGGACTTTTTTTCCGCAAACCAGGACCTGTTGGCAAGCATGGAACGATTTCCTCAGAATTTACCTGTAAAGTAGAAAAGATATACTGAAAGTGGGCCCGATATGTTAGCCAACTTTGCTGAACCTTAAAACGAAAACATTCCAGTTTTTAAAAGGGAGTTCAGGAAATATTAATTAAAAAAGAACAAACCTTGAAATTTTATACTGAACATAAATTAACTGTTACTAAATGTTTTCTACCTTTATTTTTTAAATTTAAATTTTAAATCAGTATTAAAGTGAGTTTTTTTGAATTTTGCTATATCAAAACATGTGTCTTTTCCCTCATTATTGAAGGCTGATATCGAAAATCTGAAGCCAGATCTGGATTCAGCAGGCCAAAATATATAAAATCCAGCCACAATCATTCCAGGGAGGCAAAAAAAGTTTTAGAATGTTGGTCAGTGTAATTTACCCTGTAAATGTGCACGAAAAATGTTCTCCTTATGGCTTCCATGATTTTCTTATAACTCTGCTAGAAAACCGTTAAAATTATTAAACTAATGTACAGATTTTAAAACTGTTTACCTATTTATGTCATATATTTAGGTTATACTAGGAACAAACCTAAGAAAATCTTTATTTGTTTCTGAATAACTTGTATATGTGGGGCAACAAACCAAATTATTCTAATTTAAATTCGCCAAATAAAATTTTCCTTGGCGTTAAATCGTAAGTCACCTTATTTTATGCTTTTGGTAAACTTTACTTAAACCTTCGGTAGATGTATGTATATCTACATCATTTACATTACCAGGTATGTCAGCAAAGAGATTGCTTGCTTAATAAGCTCGCTTTTTTGACTTGAAGCACAAAAAACTGACAGAAAAGTAAACATTCTGAAAATATATACAAATATATCATAAAATTAACATATTACTTGGCATAAACATGTTTATTTCTTTGATACTGGAGCACCTTGCATGTATTTAATAGCAAATAATATTTTTTAACTCTAGCAAGTATGTGGAATATTTTTGTTTGGATTTAGATAATTAGTCAGACTTTTTAGGGCGTTTAAATGAGTATTAAGAACAGGGAGGATTTAATTTCTCACTGATTTTTTGGGCCACCTTGTAGGCCTGCACAAGAATGTCCCATTTAAAAGATGTTCCTATTGACCTAAAGAACAACATACTAAAATTTAAAAAAATCGTTCGAGAGCCAGAATCCCATGTTAAGTGTATCATGTCCTTTCTATTAAAACTAAACAGGTGTGTGTTTTCTTTTTCCCAGATATTCCATTGTAACTCGGTAAAGGTTGCGGTATTTGATGGAAATGCTAAGCACAGCTGGATCCAGGCCGCAGCGTGTGAATCCGACAAACGAACCACAATGCTGAAAGGTGTCCGCCGGATTATGGTTTATTTTGATTCGTTACATTTAAGAGAAGAACTCAACGGTTATTCTTGATATTTTATAAGTTTAATTATATCAATGTTTCTTTTTTTAAACTGAGAAACAAGAACATCTATATTTCTACAAAAAAAAACCCTAAAAGTAAATTAAATTCACTTTTACTATTTTTTTTTGTTGGTAAAAACCGGGTGTCAACGTATCTATTAGACAAGTCATACATTCTAGAGTATTAGGTAAGTTAAAATGGGATTTGGTATAGGTAAATGGTATGGGAAGAGAAGAATTTTCGCATTCTGGTCATTTTCGGTTTCTCTGAAAATTGCTCCGGTTTTGAATTTTAAAAAAGAAGACCTTGTATATTTAAACATGTGTGTATTTCTAAGATAATTCTGAATGAAAATGTACTATTTTTAAAAGTTTTTAAGCTCGACTTAATTTTTTAGGGCCACTTCTAATATTGCACCTAAGGTTGGCATGATCGGTCGCAAACTACTTTAAGAACCTCTGGTGAAGTCGCAAAATTTAAGTAAATAGTATAAAAGATGGGAGTAAGACAAGCAAGCAAAATTACATTTTCGTGTCTAACTATTGTTTTTCAAATGGCGACCCGTTTCGGATAAATTTAATGACACTAATTTATTTGCGTTTGGATTAAAAATAAGAACATAAATTATATATTACTAAACAAAATACTAAATAATAATTTATTTACTTTTGTAAAGTGCGAGCTGGATAGCCATGATGTATAATATTTTTAGTCATTTTTATCAAATCTTCTTTTGAAAACAAGACACTTACTTAGGAAGATTTGATAAAATAACTAAAAAATATTATCTTTCATGACTGTCCATTACACACTTGACAAAAGTAAATTAACTATTATCTAGTATTTTGCTTTGTAATATTTAATTTATTTATGTTTTTATTTTTAATCCATTGGCAAATAAATTAGTATCGTTATATACGTCAAAAAACCCTTTTTTGGAGTGTTGGTCAAAAAGGGTTGCATTTGAAAAACATTGGTTAGACACGAAAATGCGATTTTACGAATTTGTCTTATTTCTATTTTGATCCAGAATTGTTTCGAAAATTCAAAAATGTTAAAATATACAAGGTGCCTAAAATAGGGTAAGAGATAGGTGGGTAGTTTAAATTTGGCAAAGTTGTGTATTGGGGAGCTCAATAATATACCGTAGAAAAATTGAAGCTATATTTCGTACTTCCGGAAATATGACAAAAAAACTGAAATTTTTGATTTTCGTTTTTATTTTTTACCAGTTTATTTCAAAAGTAAGAAAAATTTTAAATATACATTCTCATTGGACCTTTTGCGCTTCATTTATTGACAAAGTCAAAAATTTCTTACGACCTTTCGTTTTTGTTAAACTATCATCAACTTTATTTATTTAGATACGACCCTGGACTTTTTATTAAATTTTTTAAAAACCCCATATTATCCCAATTAAAAAAATGTTTAACATTAAATATTTGTTTAATAAATATGGAACGCCCCTATAAGAAATCATGTGCAGTCCTTGTTCAACTCATTGTCACTTATGGAAATATGTATATTTAACAGAAAAATATTCGCTTTGTTAAATTTAGCAATGAACTTAGCAATTGTTAAAAGTTAACAACGGTTTAGAATGTTTAACAAAATGTCAGATTTTGACAGGTTGGCTACTAAAATCATTGAATAACACTGACAATGACGTTTTTGTTAAATTTAACGTTGTTACTTTTAGAATTTAATTGCTAAAACAACGCGATCATCACTCGGCCGTAAGTGTTATACATTATTGTAATTAGAATGAAAACTGTTTTAAAAAAATGCAATTAACATTGAGGGCGGTATTTAAAAAAATAAAGTTGATGATGGTTTAGGAAAAACGAAACGTTGTAAAAAATTTTGACTTCACCAATAGATAAAGCGCAAAAAGTTCCAATCAGAATGTATTTTTAGATTTTTCCTAACTTTTAAAATAAACTTGTAAGAAATTAAAATCGAAAATCGGAAATTTCAGTTTTTCCGCCCTATGTCTGAAAGTACAAAATAAAACTTTAATTTAACAACGGTATATTATTAAGCTTCCCAATACGCAACTTTGCTAAATTTAAACTACCCACCTATCTCTTACCGTTTTGGATATCCCCATACTGGCCCTCCTTATCTTGGACACCTTGTCTAGGGTGTTCCATTTAAAAAGCCATTTCCTCAAGAGACCGGAAAGTGAAAAATATGAGAAAATTCTTTTTTTTATACCATTTACCAATACAAAATCAGATTTTGATACACATAATACTCTAGAAGTAATGATTTGCCTAATTAATTCGTTGACATCCAGTATACTCCAGAAGATCATAAATATATACAGAGTGTTACCTAACTACGGTACGAAACTTCAGAGGGTGAGTGGCTAGGTCGTTTTAAGAAAAAAAGTTCCTATGAACATATGTCCGGAGTTGCTTCGTTTCTGAGATACAGGGCGTTGAAGTTTAAAGAAAAAAACGGTATTTATAAAATATTATAAATATCCTAAAACCGATTTGGTCAAAATTTGGTGCAGTTATTTGAAGTAATAAGGTGCTTATTTAGCTCGAACTAGATTGAAATTATTAGCTCCAGTGGCGTCTCAGTGGGCACCACAGCCATATTATTGACGAAAAAAAGTACACCAATGACTTTTTCTCATAGTTTTTATATTTTTTAAGATTAAGCAACTAAAAATACAACTTTTTACTTTCCTGTGTTTTCTTCATATCTAGCTTCGTTTTCGAGACAAAAAATAAAAACCACAATAACTCATTCTAAAAGATATCCATGGACAACATAAAATAAAAACCAAAAACAAAAAATAAACAATTTCGACCTTAAAGTAAATGAGCAAAATGTCCACCTTCTCATAAAATACTGGACTGCAATCGATTTGTCATTGGGTGTCTGACACTTAAAAAAAAAACGATATTTAAATATCATAAATATCCTTAAACGATTTGGTGAACCAATGACTTTTTTTGTAGTTTTTTTTAAGATAAAGCAACCTCATATCTTGTTTACTATGAAAATAAACATTTTACTTGTACGACTTTTATTATCACATTTTTGGCATACCACATCTGCTTTTTATAACAAATTATTGCGAAGTCCAATCTAGTACCTACTTACCCGCTTTGGAGACCAGCTCACAGTGATAGTATTGTCATATCAGTAAAATTCATAGTTGTTAATTAGCAGTGATCCATCAAGATTAATGTTTTGCAGGTGGTTGATTCATACCATGGCATACAATAATAATTTTTTACCAAATGTTTTATTTACGGACGAGGGTCAAATATTTTTCACAAGATGCTATAATATGAACTTTCACAATGACCATTTTTGGGCCGACGAAAATCCCCACGTTATTAGAGAAAGTCATTTTCAGCAACAATTTTCGCTGAACGTTTGGGTAGGAATTATTGGTGACTACCTAATTGGCCCATTTTTTTACCAGCAAGATTAACAGGTGAATCCTACACGGACTTTTTGCAAGATCATTTACCCATTTTGTTAGAAGGAGTTCCCGTACAAGTAAGAGTCAACATGTGGTTTATGCACGACGGGGCTCCAGCTCATTTTAGTGCTCTTGCTCGTCAGCATCTCGACATCACCTACCCTAATCGCTGGATTGGACGTGCAGGACCTCAAAATTGGCCACCTCGCAGTCCTGATATGAATCCTCTAGATTTCTATTTATGGGGCCATTTGAAAGCTCTTGTTTATAAAACTCCTGTACTAGATGTAAATGACTTGAGGAATCGGATAATTGACAATTGCAATGTCATAAGGAATACTCCAGGAATTTTTGCACGTGTCAGACACTCAAAGACAAATCGGTTGCAGTCCTGTATTTTATCAGAAGATGGACATTTTGCTCATTTACTTTAAGGTCGAAAGTGTTTATTTTTATTTTTGGTTTTTATTTTATGTTGTCCATGGATAGCTTTTAGAATAAGTTAATGTGGTTTTTTTTTCTCGAAAACGAAGCTAGATATAAGAAAACACAGGAAAGTAAAAAGTTGTATTTTTAGTTGCTTAATCTTAAAAAATATAAAAACTATAAGAAAAAGTCATTGGTGTACTTTTTTTCGTCAATAATATGGCTGTGGTGCCCACTTAGACGCCACTGGAGCTAATAATTTCAATTTAGTTAGAGCTAAATAAGCACCTTATTACTTCAAATAACTGCGACCAAATTTCGACCAAATCGGTTTTAGGATGTTTATGATATTTTATAAATACCGTTTTTTTTTCTTTAAACTTCAACGCCCTGTATCTCAGAAACGAAGCAACTCCGGACATATGTTCATAGGAACTTTTTTTCTTAAAACGACCTAGCCAATCACCCTATGAAGTTTCGTACCGTAGTTGAAACATCCTGTATTTAAAGAAAATATTAACAAATTTTAAAAAATAGTATTTTATAAAATTAGGGCCTTAGGAAATGTTAAATTACCAAATCTTATTCTTTTCTGGTCAAGTCCGGATTTTTAGCCAAACGATTTTGTAAATTTTTTCCTATAAAAGCAATTACTTTTATTCTTATTAACATTTACCTACAAGTCTGCTAAATCTGCATTTCCCAGAGTAACTCTGTCGCTTCCAATAAGGTTGGTTTTGAGTTTAATTTAGCAAATCGATATTTCATTTCCACATACCATCAATCATAATTAAAGTATCTACATTCCAAACATGTATCAAATGACTCGACTTTTTACAGTAATATACGAGATTTTAATGAAAATGAAACGAATTTTTATTAGAGCGTAAAATAGATATAAATTTTTAAAAATTAAAATATGACAATAATATCTACTAAATGTTCAGATTAACAACAAATAAAAAATATTAATGAAACATTAAATAAAATAACTTATTAATATAATAGTAAGAATCGAAAATAAAATAAATAAGAATAAAGAAATAAATATTAGACCACCTTTCCATTAATCCGTCTTTTAAGAAGCGGTAATGATGAAGTAGGTTTCACTTTTGCTGGTAAATGGTTATACATTTTAAAGTTTTAGGGAATATTTATTGCTTCGTTAAGATTAAGATTGAGTAACATAAAGATACGTCAAGAGTCTTAGACCACAAATATAGGGTGGAACGCATTAAATTTTGTATTTGTGAGTTCAATCCATTTTTTGCAACAAAAACTAAACTGTTTTTTAAACAAGAAAAAATACTTTTGCTTTACCCCATTTTAAGGAAATAGGCCGTTATAAAGTTAGTTTAATTTTTAATTTAAATGATTTGGAACTTATAAATTTTTCAACTATATCTTTACCGACAATAATCACCTTTTTTGTAAGGCTTATTGTTGTAATTAAATATAAGTTACCCCAGAAAATCCTTAGGAAAAATGGGTTTTGCCCAATTTCTTTTCTAAACTTTGAAAATTGATATTTCTTAACACGCTGATCGAACATGTTAATAAGTACAAAACCTGATAGCCCCTTTAACCCTACCAAAATCATCCCCAAAGATCAGGAATATGTATTTGACTAATTATTGGTCAACTGATTTACTGAAATCTTTAATACTTTAGTTGCACCCATAGTCACCTAAACAGTCCCTAAACTTAAGCCTGCTATTTCCCAAACATTCAACTACTCCCCTCCCTCATCCCGTAAACCTTTGTGAGTGAACATTTTTTTGAGGTCGGAAATATTTTGAAATATTCATGAGCAAAAAAAACGAATTTAATTTAACCTCGCGTGGTATTTGGTAAATGAAAATTACACCAAATTGGGCTTAAAATAATATTAACATTGATTTCTACTTTCTACTTATTGTGGTCACATGAAAATACCATAAAAGTTAACATAGTATATATAGTTTAATTTTACATAAAATTTAAGTTACAACATGTGGTAGAAAAAAGCTTTTTTTAGTTTTAATTTTGTTTTTTTTTTCTAAGGTACTTTATATACACTTCATATGCTGCGTGCAAAATCAGCGACAGCAAACATATTTGCGGGCCATATTTTTTGTAAATATCGATTAAAATAGCGCAGAAATACTATTTTAATATTTAACATAGCTTATTTTTTCATAATATATTTATATAATTTGTTTAACTACAGTCGATAGAAATTATAATTTTATTTTAAAATTTTCAAAAACAATTCTGTCATTATGTCGAAAAATTTTGACATAGTATAATCCCAAGAGAAATTTTTTAAGTACATGAATTTTCTTTAAAAATTATGTACGAGACAAATATGCCGCAATTAATTTAAGTACGTGGGGGCTTCGGTAAGAAAATTTTATACCGGAATTATATAAAAAAAAAACATTAAGTAAATATTTATTTGCACGTTGTTCACAAATAAATAGAAGACTGTGTAATGTTAGTTTTGACGTTTTTCGTTATTTGGACTGTCATTAATACTGTGTGGGTTTTTTACTTTGAACAGAAATGTTGCGATTTAAAATGGAAACTACAAAGGTAATTAGAAAAGATGTGGAAAATTTAACTTCATCAAATACCAAAAAGTCTAAGGCAACAATGTGGACTCAGTAAGTAAATAAAAATTATTGTCAATATTATTTTAATAATATTATTGTCTAATTATATGAAAGCTGTCATGTGCTGGGACATTTACACTTATTAATTTTACGTCTACATGCTCATGTTGATCAATGTAACAATGTCGAAATAAAGCATCTGATTGGTTAAAAATGACTGGTATAAAATTTCCACTATAATTGGTTGGTTACCCCCCGTAGAGAGAATAATTTCCGATAAAACACAAGCGCGGCCATGGCGACCTCTCAAAAACCCAACTTAATTAACACAAAAAGGTGAAATGGGTCAGTATCGACCTTAAAGTACTCTTTTTGTATGGGAGTTCATAATTTGTTGCAAAAAATGAACTTAAAATATTAGGGCAATATTTGTTTTGGCCCTATCCAATATGTGACGCCCCTAATTAAAAACTTTAATATTTAAAAAAAAATGTGACAAAGTTATTTTATGACATTTATATAATTATGTTATTTTTTAAGCGGATATCAGGCAAGTAAAATCCGCAGCATCTCTCCTTTAATGGTCTCTAGCCCCATTAAAGAGCATTTTGCGACTTAGTTTTGTGGGATTTTTTTTTCTATTTTTATATAAAAAATAAGGTCATTTTTTATAACACAGAAAAATTCAAAATTATAAATATCACAGGCACACAAAAAATAGTCTGAGCTTGATAGCTAACACGGGTATTTTCATTTATTTTGACATGCTAAACACGAATCCAATCTCTGTTTAGATCGATCACCTCCCGTTTTTTTAATTAAAAAAAATGAGCTGAAAGTTAAGTCAGGTGGAAAGCTTGAAATCTCATCTATTTAAATTCTATTTAGTTGGCCTTGCCATTTTTAAAGAGATTTTAAAGAGTAATGTGAATTGCGTTAATTAATGTCGGCTATCATTCACATTTACTTTTGTATTCACTGTGTACTGTAAAATTCAAAACCATGCGACGTTAAGTTTTTGCCATTACCGAATTTAGTAAATATTTCGGGGAAGATATCATTCGAATATTAGAAAACTGTGGGTGGCTAATAATTTAAGATCCAGTGTTATTAATAAGGTGGGACCTAGACATAAAAATTGATCAAAACATATTCTTTTAGGTAGCGTAGTTATTATTCTGGATTAATATTTTGCTATACAATATTCCCTTTATGCTCAACATAGTAGAGTTTCCATCATTAGCCTCAAACAGATCAGTCGTGGTTGAGCCGCGGTCCTAAGATATTTTATGAGTTGAATTAAGGGAAACGCATAGAAACATTATGAACTGTTTTTAAAGAAGGGCATTTCGAGGTTTATTAAAAAAATTATACAAAACATGCATGATTTTCCATGGCTAATTTTCCAACACATGCGAATTGTTTTATAAACATTTGTCTATAATGTTTTCTTTTTGCAATTAAACTGTTACTAACAAGGTACTACAGAGGATTTTTACTTTAAACGCTTAGTTAAAAAATAGTAAATCAAAAAAACATAAGCGATATAGCAGCCTTACTCTCTTATCCTCAAAAGACCTAGGCAATGGATTTCTTGGTCTATTTCTCGTGTGTATTTTAGGATCCCTCTTACGCATCCATCAAATTAACGCCCTAGCAGCTTTGATGTCTTTTTTTTATTTCCTTAATATCTTGGTAAAATCATTCACCCTGTTCTTAGCTATAATCTCCTAAATCTGAAGAAAACCAATCAAGATGAGAAGAAAATTTAATATATTTTTTGGGACCATCAATCATATAACTCTTGAAAAACTCGTTTTTCCATTTAAAGTTTCTTTGAGATCATTTTTTTTCAATAAAAAAAATGAAGAGTGATAGAGCTAAAAATATATAGGATTTGTGTTTAGCGTGTCGAAAAACATGGAAATACCCATGTTAGCTCCCGAGCTCAGACTATTTTCTTTTCTTTTATGTGCTTGTTATTAAACAAAACCAAACGATCTCGTTAATACCCCATGCCCCGTTTAACATATCCTCCGGATTATAAACTTTTCCTTTATGGCCGTCATATTGCAGATTAATGTTGATCAAACATATTAATGCTGGGAATTTACGTTATTGAAATAGTGGCAGTGGCGAATTCAACGCAGGGTGTTGCCAGTGACAGAAATTATCGTTTATGTGCATCCTGCTATAAACTCAAATTCAAAATGTAATTTATTTTAATAATACAATGTCTAATTAATATTAATGGGTAAAAAAATTGGTTTTTAATTAAAAATATCAGCTGGTGGAATGTACGATGATATTTTTCCGATGTTAATTCATTCGTACATAATTCTTTACGTCGTTCGTGATGCTTTTCTAATGGCTACTAGTCTGCATAAGTATTCTGGCCGCCTTTTATAGTGGGGCACCTAAGCAGATTTTATCTTAATGACACTAAAATATTGGATTTCCATTATCTTTATTTGGTAATTGGTTTAAAACGTTTTAGGTAGTATGTATCTCCAACCATTTTCAAGCCATAACTAAAAAGTACTCTTTAAGCTACGACTTAATAGTCCAGGAAGTCACCGCAAAAAACCAAGCCAATAAGAGATACGCATGCAACCTTTTTTTATATTACTATGAACAATAGTCAATTCAAAGCCGCACTGCTGCCTCAGCTCAGCGGGTTCAAATTGCATTTTTTACCTTAAAAAAATCGTGAAAAATCGTTTTTTTTTATATAACTCGAAAATTATTGATTTTAGGAAAAAAGATATATAATCATAATTGATGGTCTAATAAAACTACGTCATTTTTTTTTAAACGAAATTTTTTGTAGCCCTTTTAGTTTTTGAGATATGTATTAACGATTTAAATTTAAAATGAAAACGCAAATATCTCAAAAACTAAAAAAGTTACAAAAAATGTAATAAACAAAAAATATGTCTTCTAGTAAGTTCCATAAAAGAGGTTTTATACATATTTTAAATAAAATAAGTAATAAAGGAGATATAGCCAAAAAGTGATTTTGGTTATTAAAAATTTGGCTAATAACAATAGTTTTTTTATGGTACAAGCAAGGAAGTTTAAAGGTGTATGAAAACCCAATGCTATGGCCCATTCGATCAAAAAATGTCCAGCCCAGTATGAAAATAACTGTCAGAGTTGGCCCCGCCGATTCTGCGCAATAACAAAATTCCACGAAATAATTTAATGTGTTGCCTACTTACACACTGATAAATCAGTGTGAAGTTAGCCAACACATTATAATTTTATGAGAGCCGGAGTACCGTTTTTTGGATTGATCAAAACCTTCTTATTTTAGTGATTAGTGTTTATTAAATTGTGACTATAATTTTGTGTTTATTGTTTGTTACTTATAATATCGTAACAAAATGACTAGAGGTTGTATGGTTTTGTCTTTCAAATTCAAGGGTAACATACCCGTCTTTTAACTTTAGGTAAGTATTTTTATATTTAAATTAGGTGCTTCTTATAAGACGTAACGTTAGGTAACCGAATAAATAATAATATATCAATTATGAATAATAGAAAATGAAAATTTCATAGGAAATATTAGTGAGAAAAGTAAGGCAATCTTAACTATCTTTTGGATGATTTCCACAATGTTTGTGTATTTCTGTGGATTATTAAAAGAAATAAGGTTTACATTTAGGTACTTTTATTTCATTTAATAATTTAGTACACTCTTTTAAAGGATCAAAATTATTGATTACTGGGCAGACCAGGCAAATTTTAATATATACAGGTCCCTCTAATTGAATGAAAGGAAGTACAATTTTGGTACGGTTTTTTGGGGCGCTGATTACAAATCTAAAAAAATCGGCAATGTTTCGTTTTCGAGATATTCATCATCAAAATTGAAAATCAAACTAACCTTATTTACACTATTCCTCCTTCTTTTTGCACAAAGTTCTTGATTTTTACACTAAATTGGCACACAATATTTCACAAACACCTTTTAAAAACTTTTTTATGTTTATTTTACACCTTTTTACACTTTTATTTTTTAAGCAAATATGGCTGCTGCCTTTGAACTTAAAAGTTCGCAATTTAATGGAAAAAAGATGTAAAATAAATAAAAATACAAGGTTTTAAAAGGTGTTTATAAAATATCGTGTGCCACTTTAGTGTAAAAATCAAGAATTGTGTATAAAAGAAGGGAGAATATAGTGAAAATGAGGTTAGTTTAATTTTCAACTTTGATGATGAAGATCTCGAAACAAACGTTGCCGAAAAGAATTTTTCAGATTTGTAATCAGCGCCCCAAACAAAATTTGATCAAAATCGGAGAGGAGGGAACTTTCGAGACAATACCATTTGTTTAAAAATAAATTAGATTTTGGTTTCTAAATCTTGCATTATCAACTTTTTAAGCTCGACATGTACATATATATATATATATATATATATATATATATATATATATATATATATAATATATATATATATATATATATATATATATATATATATATATATATATATATTAACACATAATATTTAACGGATACTGTTACAATGGATACCTAGGTACCAAAGGTTACTAAACATTTTAACCACTGTTATTCTGTCTCATGAATGTTTGTTATTAGTGAAAAGTATTTGCCTAAAAGCAGTTATAAAAATTTTCACTTTTTAATGTACAACCAGAATCTTAGGATTAGATTAAACTCATTTACACTATCTTGCCCTTCTTTTATCACAAAATTGGTGATAAGTACATAATACTATCATACAACGTTTTAAATTTATTTTAAAAAATCGTGTTTTTATTTATTTACAAAGATTTTTGGTAAAAATACAAAACTTCCAAAAATATTGACCATTTAAATAGAAGGCAGTAAAGTGGCGCCATCTATTCTTTCCATATTATATCAGATGATATAAAATCTAATATTACACAATAATTTTAAATATTCTATAGTAGTATCCTTTAATAACCAACAATTTTGTGCAAAAAATAAAAAAAAAGTGACTGTTGGAATTTGACATTTGATTATGTCAATTTTATAGATAGTAACAAAGAATTATGGAAATCCGGCCCTGACCTACTATTGATTGCGCAAATTCCGCGGGGCCAACCCCCCTATTCCTGCTGCCTCGGATCCATCTAAAAATAAATTCAAAATGTTCTATTTATTTAATAAAACAAACTAAAACATATGTGCCTCGAGGCAATGGGGGATGATAACCCGGTGGAACGGACATTTTATTTAATTTCTTTTGGTCCAATAACTAACTGTACCCATTTCGATCTACTTGAAACTTTACCTAAAATAAAATTTAAACTTTATTTAATTAAAAAAAAAAATAATAATAAGTACCTCCTTTATCTGGATGTTATATACCTGACAGGACGCTTACCATTTCTCGATCTCCTATGCTACTATGTGTATTGCTCATAGCTTAAATATTTTTATTATCGATTTAAATATTACCATCAGTAATTTATAAAGACAGTTACTTGTTTAGAATAATTTTGAGAAAATTCTAATTATATTTTTAACATAAAAAAAATGTTTTTATTGGCTATTTAGCATTAAACTTTTAAAACATTTATTCTATTAAGCTATCTACTTCTTCTAGACTTAAAGCCATTCTTATTTAAATTATGGTATTTACCCATTTATTTACTACTTTAAAATATAATCAAATTAAAGTTTAAACATTCATTTAACTGAAAAAAAAATAAATGAACAATTTTTTTTTATTTTAACAATATGAATAAAATTTTCTCAAAATCAAGAACGAGTGTCTTTAAAAATTATTAATATTATTATTTAAATCGATAATAAAATTTTTAAACGATGAGCTTTATACATAGTCGCATAGAAGATCGGGAAATGTTAAGCGTCCTGCCAGGTATATAACACCCAGATAGAGGAGGCACTTTTTTTTCCATTAAATTTTATTTTAGTTTCAAGTGGATCAAAATGGGTACAGTTATTGGACCAAAAAAAAAAAAAATATCTGTGCCACCACGTTATCCCCCATTGCCTCGAGGAACATGTGTATTTGTTTGTTTCATTCAATGAATAGAACATTTTGAATTAATTTTTAGACGGATCGGAGCTGGTATACTTACTTGTACCAAAAAAAATATTATTAGCGAAATTTTTAATGGCAAAAATCACTTTTGTGCTTGTATCTCCTTTATGACTTATTTTTATTAAAAATATGTATATTGCCTTTTTTATAGAGCTTACTTAAAGGCATATTTTTTGTTTATTACATTTTTATGTTACTTTTTTAGTTTTTAATATATTTGCGTTTTTATTTTAAATTTAAATCGCTAAATCTTAAAAAACTAAAATGGCTACAAAAAATTTCATAAATAAAAACTGACGTAGTTTTATTAGGCCATCAATTTTGATAATATACCTTTTTTTCCTAAAATCAATAGTTTTCGAGTTATATTAAAAAAACTGATTTTTCACGATTTTTTTTTAAGGTAAAAAAATGCAATTTAAAATCGCTGAGCTGAGGTAGCAGTGCGGCTTTGAATTGGCTATATATAGTTCATAGTAATATAAAAAGAATGTTTCATGCGTATCTCTTAGTGGCTTGGTCTTTTGCGGTGGCCTCCCGGACTATATACAGGGATGCGCAAAAGTCGGGAATAAAATTAATATCTTTTTAACCAGTAACTTAGGAAAAAACGGCTGAAACACGTCAATTGATTTTAAATTGTACGCATTTTTTGGCAATAAAATGAAATATTTTTTTCAACCCCTTAGCTGCAACCCTTCTCAACTTTTTTTTAAATGCAAACCTATGTCGTGTATTGGCTCATTGAAAAGCTCGTAAAAAATGGAATCTGACCATACCCTTTCTTTTTTTTTTAAACTTATGTGGTTACCAGGAAATAAAAAAAAAAACTCTTTAAAAAACAAAAAAGTAAATACCTACTTAGTGCTATCTACGGGTAAATTAACGTTGCAAATAAACAAATAAAGCGGCATTCAGCATTGATGATGTACACTGCTCAACAATTGCTAAGGATCATCAGTACCTAGTTTCTAAAAATTTACAAATTTTAAGAACAGACCAACCTGGGCAGGCAGCACAACAAATTTTATTGATTATGTATAAAACTGAATTTATTTTTTTAGAAAAAAATTACACATAAAATTAGTTATAAATCCCAAGCAATTGTTGAGCAGTGTACTTCAAAAAGAGAAAAAGGTTAAATTTTTTGTACCAAATTTAATGCCCTGATAAAAAAAATTTTTTTGACTTAGTTTTAAAATTGTGGCATTTCTGGGTAAAATTGAAATCTGTTTAGTTTATTAATTGTGCACCTTCAAAGTGTTCTTTTTTAATTTGCCAAACAAAAATGGTATTGTCAGAGAGGCAGCTTATCGAAGTCTTGATATTGTTGGGATGTGGGGATAGAATGCGGGGTCAAAGTGAAGTGTGTCCTTTATTTAATGCAAAATATCCCGAAAATCACATTTCCCAGGCTACTGTGAGTAAGATCTTACACAAATTTGAAGAACATGGTACAGTGAAGGACTTGCCCAGAAGTGGCCGGCCACATGTTTTAGACGAAGATCAAAAATTGGACATTGCCGTATTTTCTGCAGAAAGATCCACATTTGTCAACGGTTTCATTAGCCCAAAACAATCCTGCGTCTTGACGTACGATTGGGAGGTTTTTGAAAACAGAAAAATACCACCCATATAAGGTATATCTTGTCCAAGAGCTCTTGGAAGATGACTATGACAGGCGTTTGCAATTTTGTGAGGAAATAATGAGGCGATGTGACGAGAATAATGGGTTTCCACTGAACATACTCAGTCAGGAAAACCGCTGGATATGCGAAGCTCATACGCAGCGTCCTCAGAAAGTAAATATGTGGGCAGGCATCATCAACAACAGAATATTAGGGCCATACTTTTTTGAGGAAAACCTTACAGCTGCGCGCTACTTAGACTTTTTACGCTTTGAATTAGTGCCTGCTTTAGCTGTTATGTTTCCCAATGAAGCAGATCCAGATATCCCCACTGAAACACTTTGGTTCCAACAGGACGGCGCTTCCCCACATTTTGGTATTAACGTCAGAGAATATCTCGATGAAATATTTGCAGGACGCTGGATTAAACGACGTGGTACAATGGAATGGCCGCCACGATCCCCAGACTTAACACCATTAGATTTTTTTTTGTGGATATCTGAAAGACAAGGTTTATCAAAATAGGCCGGCTAATATTGAAGATCTAAAAAACAGAATTAGAGTGGAATCACATAACATACCGGCTAAAGGTATTCGGAATTCCGTAGACGGGTTTTACCATCGCCTGGGACCCTTGCCAAGTAGAGGGTGGAGGGCATTTTCAGCATCTGTTACGTAAATTCCCCCGTAGATAGCACTAAGTAGGTATTTCTAAATTTTTTTGTTTTTAAAAGATTTTTTTCCCATATTCTGGAAACCACATAGGTTTAAAAAAAGGAAGGGTATGGTCAATTTTTTTACGAGCTTTTCAATGAGCCCATACACGACATAGGTTTGCTTTTAAAAAAAAGGTTGGGAGGGTTGCAGCTAGGGGTTGAAAATATTTCATTTTATTGCCAAAAAATGCGTACAATTTAAAATCAATTGACGTGTTTCAGCGTTTTTTCCTAAGTTACTGGTTAAAAAGATATTAATTTTATTCCGGACTTTTGCGCATCCCTGTATACTATTCCTTGTTTACCGAAACTTGGCCGCTTTTACACGGTTTAACAACGGCTGCCAGATATTTAGAATGTCTAAACTAGGTTTGCTAAACATATTTGGTTGCTTAGAACTATTGCAGTTTCTATAAGTTTTTTTTTCTTCCAATGGGTTTCTATATGTGTAATTTTTGATTCAAATCACTGTATGCGGTGCTGTTTTGACCATCCGCCTTTGTTAATTCCCGTATTTTTTGTATTCATTCACTCTAATTTCGATTAGTTTTTTTGTTTTCCTACTGTGCATTTCACTACATTCACATGGAATTTGGTAGTTATTTATATACGAAATTGTCAAAAATGTTTGGTCTTGTTGAGCCCCGTTTAAGTTGGATTTTTTTTCGTTCTGATGTTTGTTGATTGTATCCTCAATAATGAATAACAAATATTTTTAAACATTCAGAATCCACGTAACAAGCCTAGCAGCCATTGTTGAACCGTAAAAAATTCGGTCAAGCTTCGGTAAATAACGAAAAGTGTGCAAGTCGTAGCTTAAATAATAATAACCTATTTTGATGTAATTATATTATGAGTATAAAAAAATCAAAAGAATTTCGAAGACTGATTTATTGATTTAAATAATTTTGTGTTATGTTGTTTGTAAAATAAAATTCTATTCTTGTAATTAATTATTGCTTTAATTAATTGCCTTTATATAAAAGCTAAAATATATTTTTTTAAGTCTCAAAAGTCAAAACCCTTTAGATAAATTTGATTTTTTTTTTCGAAAATGTTACAAGTGAAAACCCTAGGGTTAATATTTCGGTTAGAAGAAAAAAAACTATACAAATGTTACCTCTAAGTATCTACTGTAAACAAAGTAAAATATTTTGTTGCTATGATTTTATGAAGATAAGTTATATTCAGCTAAACTTTGGTTAAATCTTTAAATGAGAGTTTTTCTAAACAAATAGTTTTTGAATTGTGCCGGTTTTCTTCTAAAGTAGCTATTTGGTATAATAAAATATATTTAAAAATATAGACACATAGACGTCCAACTACAGCAATTATTCTAAATAATTTCATTATACGGGGTGTCCCAGAATATGTGGGCAATCTCTAGAAATCCAATAGAAAACATAAAATATTATGACAAGTTCCCGAAAACTTTTTTTCTATGACCCTCCCCTACGAAGATACAGGTACATAACGGACGGCCCTGGAAATCGTTATTGTTTAAATAACTAAAATACTGGGCATAATTTAATATTTTTTTAATAGGACGGTTACTAGGTAGTCTTCTTAAAATGAACCCATTAAATCATAGTTGGCTTCTTTAGTTTGCCAGGGACGGACTAGCTCTGACACAATAATAGCAATTTTTTTTAACAACCTGTATGATAAAGGCTCAACAATATTATTTTTAAAAAGCTTTATCCTTAAACTAAAAAAAAGGTATTCCTAATTAACATCGATAAAATTAACTGTTTACTAGAAATAAAATATCACGTTTGGTATTTTTGTTTACATTATACAGGGTGTCTTCTAATTGTACATCAATATTTAAGGAGGCTATATTGGGTCCATTTTAAAAATAAAACTTAACATGAACGTATGTCCTAAACGTTTTGACTTTTAAGATACAGGGTGGTAAAATTTTAAAAAATATATAATTTATTATTAATATACCTATGTAATACCACTTTAGATATTTTAATGAAATTTGGTATACATGTACTATGTATCAAGAAGCATTTTTAAGTGTACCACATTTTTTTATTTGCCAAAAGAGGCAGGTCAAATTCTGTAGGAACGCCACTGGTAGAAATAAAAAAAAATATGGTACACTAAAAAATGCTTCTTAATACATAGTACATTTATGCCAAATTTCATTAAAATATCTACAGTAGTATTACATATATTAATAATAAATGATTTATTTTTAAAAATTCCACCACCCTGTATCTCAAAAGTTAAGACGTTTAGGACATAGGTTCATATTAAGTTTTTTTCTTAAAATAAACCCAAAAATTGTCCCCTTAAATATTGACGTCTGTTATGTACCTGTATCTCCCTAGGAAAGGCTCGTAGGAAAAAAGTTTATGGGAACTTGTCATAATATTTTTGGGTTTCCTGTTAGATTTCGAGAGATTGCCCACATATTCTGGAACACCCTGTATATTCGTTAAGAGCTGGTTCCCTTTGTGCACTCAGCTGCATTTCTCATTACCCAGTTAGACTCTAAAACGCGTATAAAATATTTTTCCTAAGCATTTCCAGAAGACTCTCAATAATTAATTTGTCTCCGACAAAAGGCTGGCAAACTATGTAGGAGTAAAAACGGTTTATCTCTATTGCAAACATGCGAAATCTGCATCTGTTGGTGCCTTGACGTACTAAGTAAAGTTAATTAAATTAGGCCTTTGTTTTCCGGAACTGTGTAATTAACTGTGTTGATTCAAATTTCCTAAATTGATTTCTGGTAATTATATTTCGTTTAGTGTTGGTTATTGTTACGCCTTTGAGAGGTACCCAGTATGTTTATTAAATTAAATAAAATAAGCACAAGATAAAGCATAATTACTTGATATAGTTTAAATATGTTATTGTTAAGAGAACTTTTCCCTTTTTGTATCCGTTGTGAAGGCTTAGATCAGAAAATGTTATTTAAAATTTAAAAACTTTAAAGTTTTAAATGTAAAAAATAATATTCCAAAATTTAATTAAAAAACAAAATTTTTAAAATACGTGCGTATGATAAAATATTTTTGCAATATAGGGGGTTTCTTAAAATTATGCACCAAAAGGGTGTTAACATGTAATAGAAATAATGATAAACACACAAAGATAAAATTCGTTTTGGTGTCCAAGACTTTTTTTGTTGGAGCCATTATAGCCTAGGCTAATAATCTTAGAGTAGAGCTTAATTTATAACGTAATCGCGGTCACGGATGAAACTTGTTAATATGGTTCCCCTACTTATGACATTCCCGCTCAGGAGGCCAACACAGCATGTTCGAAGGGTTCAAAGTTATACGAAATAAAAGAATGGTATTTTTTCGGGGTGACCAACGTAATGCGGTATGCTTGAAAATTAGCCTGATCCCAAGGTCACATCCTATTTTATCGGATTCCCGAGGAGCGACCAACTAAAGTGTACCGAACAGAGTGGCCACCGAAGATTAAGTACGCTGAAATTATGGCTGATACGGCTGATTACGAATAAGGCCATATATTGCAGTGTTTGTTCCTGTTCATATGACCAACTTTGTAGCTAAAGGGCGTCATTTTTTTCGGACTTTGTTAACGGATACGGCCGCCCTTTGGGAATAAAATTCCTTACATACAAAGTAATAAAGCGTGAAAATGGCGGCCGTATCCAGATATTCGTCACATTAAATAATCTCGTTTTAAGGACGACCGAACATGCTGAAACTGTCTCCCTTTAGCAACAAATTTGATTATATCCAAAGGAACAAACAGTGCAATGCAATCGGCGGCCACATAGGCATGACCTAAATCATCTTTAATTTAGGATTCCTTAATCCCGGTCACCATCCTGTTTGGAACACCTCGGTGGGCCGCCACTCGAAAACCTAATAGAATACGACGCGACCTTGGGTTCAGGCCAATTTTCAAGCGTAACCGCATCACGTTAGTCACCCGGAAAAATAACCGTACCTTTACCCCATATAGCTACCCTTCGAACATGCTATGTTAGCCGTCTGCGCGGGAAAGTGATGTTCCTTGGTAAGGAAACCATATCGGTATTCAGGCTAGTTAGTCAGGGTTTTTTTGACGGTGCTATTTTGTCGAAGATATTTTGACGGGTTACCGTTTTCTCGATAACCCTTTAAAATTAAATTTATTTCTTAGGTTATATCATTTATACAAACTCACGGAAAATTAAAATATTTTGCATGCAAATTGGGTATATACTGATGAATAACCCTCATTTACTTGGCTTTTCACACAAAGGGTACACCAAATGTTCCGTAACACCTCGTATAAAAACAGGGATCCTCGTTTTAATTTTTTTTATTAGCTATCAGTTTCACAAACGTTTCTATGACAACAACAATGCAGCGTAACTATGCTAATGGTTTAGTCGTCAATGACATCAACTGAATCGTTCAAAAGTCGAATAAACACTGCCTAAACTGCCTTGTTACAGGGTCTGGTGGAGCAACTACTTATAGTGCGCTTCCGCACTAAAAGTGGTTGCCGACAAACTCTGCTATTGGCTAAAGATGAACTGAAAATGTAGGTGCAAATTAAGGTTTGGACGGGCTATAAAAAGACTATTGCTATTTGTGACACCAAAAATAGAGTAACTGTACACAAGTTTTTATTTAAACTAATATACAATTAATTACTACACAAAATAACGTGTGATACGCCAATGGGGCGTATCAGCAAATCAAGTCAACTATCAACAAATATATACAATTACTATAGAAAATATACCTTGACAAATTTTAGGAAATCAAGTTTACTTTAAAAAAATTCAAAAGAAATGTAAAAGATTAAAATTACCTTTTAAATAGGAATTGATCTCTTAAAGTCAATTTGTCAAGGTCTTAGAAATCTGAAACATAAACTTACCCTCTACTGACAATAGCAGATGTTTACATTTTAATCAATAGGGCTTACATTTACAAAGTATATAAAAAAAGTTACAAATTTGCCCTTGAATTCTGCTGAAAAATTCACTTGAATTTAGCAAAAGAAATTATTTATTTTACTTAAAAACCCGGATCGCCTTCCCGACTGCAAAGTCCATTAAACGTAAAAATACGATAACGTTACAGCACAAATAAACGTGTTTTATAACACAAAAGAAATCAGAATATTTTAAGTTAAATTTCGAAATTATTTACAGTTTTTGGGACACCCCGTATCACTTGTCACTCCTGTGACACTTTGTATAATTTATTGACAAATTATATTATCAAAAAGTTTAGATGTTACCTTGACTACTCAGCTATTTTCCTAATATACCATTTACCAATCACTTTGGTAATCAACACTCTAGTTTTTTTAAATCACTTTTATCACTTTCTTTCTGGTTACCTTCGAACCTTAGTAGAATGTGTCACGTTAAAATTGACACAAAGAAATTTTTAAAGTACTTTAATAACTGAGAAAAATGTACACTTTGTAAGAAAACCTATGATATGAACTTGTTTAAAGCAAGAGATGTGCTAGTCAAATTTCTTGGTCTAGAACACAAAGAAAGTATTATTTATATTACCATAGAAAAACTACTATTCTTCTATCAAATACTTAAGAGATTATTTTGACAATTTGCCCAAAATGTAAGAGAATTTTTTTCGTTGATATCTAAAGCTACAGAAAAACTTTAAGAAAACAAGCTTAATTGAGCAGGCCAATTGTCCTACTGAACATCTTCCGCTGGCGCGCGGGGTTCGCACTCTCTACTGAGGCGTTATCCTTCTTCCCTTTGCGGTAAAGCTTCTCAAGTGGTTGTTTTCTGGCGCGCGAAATAACGAGTTCTGATTGGATGCGCTACGGTTTCTTACCATCGCGGCGTGTAACAAAATTCCTCGACTTGATTTGTTTATTTAGATATTTATGGATTAGTAGAGCGGCGTCGTCAAGATTGTTTAGGAATTTTTACTGGTTAAAATAGATTTTTATTATTTTATAAACATTTAGAAAGGAATGTTATTCTACCTATGGCTATGATAAGTAGCTTTCATATTGCTAAATGTGTTTCTGCAACAGGGTCATTGGGGTAAATAATCCGTGGGGTCCAATATATTTGCTTTTAAACACGGAAGTTAAACTAATGTAATTTAAAATTCCAAATTTACATTTCCTGCAGTAAATTAATAAAAAAGTCGCTAATGAGTTAAAGACAAGAAGGACTGGCAATTTTTATTCAAACTAATAAGAGTTGGTAGAAGTAAGTATAAGAAAAGAAACTAGGTTATATAGTAAAACACTTACCTGAGAACTCAAAGAATTCCTCTCTGGTTATCATAAATGCTGCCAAATTGGCAGTGTATATAGCAAGAAACACCACGGCGAACATAGCCCACACGTTGGTCATAAATCTCGACGTAAATCCTCTTGGAGAGTCCACGTGGACAGCAGCTTGAAAAAGGACCGCCCATACCAACCAGTATGTACGGAAGAGAGAGAAACGATGAGCTTGAGATGGAACGCCCTGTAAATAAATATATAGGTATAATTTTTCTATACATTGCTGCTTTCTTGACAGATAAGTAACTAATCGATATGTTTCTTTTAACATCCAATTGTATAACGTTTTTTAAGTGCCCAATTATCATTATTTAAAACGTTTTTTACCCTAAGACTGCAAGCCATCCTTAAGATACCCCTTTTATTAATAGTTGTCCTTACGGCTTGTTAACATCTTAAAAACATTTCATGCACTGAATTATTTATTTTTTAAACTTTTTTATAACGTCCTTGTTATAGAGTTTGGAGTGTTTCAACTACTTTAACAACTAATTTTAATTAAAATCAAACCTCCAATTAAAAGTTAAATGAACTTGCTCAAAAGTTTGTTTAGGGAGTAGTCAATTAAACTTACCCAATAAAAACTATAAAAGGATTATTGGATTTAGACGGCTTGCATTGTTACGTATATTAATGGAAGACTTTCCAATATGAAACTAGAAGAACATAAAATAGAGAAAATAAAAATAATGTTTTTAATTCTGTTTGGTTTTATGCATTGGTTTTTAGCACTAGATATAGCATTCACCCCGGTTTGTTTAGGTCCATGATAAAAAGGATTTCTAAATTTTTAAATTCGCTGAAAATATATTCTTTGACTCTCGTTTAATATGTCCGTTTAGATAATATCTGAATTAAAATAACCATAGAAGAGAGAGAAAGCACTATGGCTCTAATAGAGCAAACAAAGCTGCAAGACTAAACTGAACTCAATGTGGCTTAATACTCCTTGCATAGACATTTAAATTTTAACTCTAAGCAAAAATGTATATATCTTCTAGATTTATCACGGCCGTAAGACCTTGTACTACACCTTAACGGCCCTGTTTCGAAGTATCGATAACAGACGACGTTAGTGTAGAATTTTGTACTTAGACACATGACCACACAAGCGTAAAACGCTGTTGCAGTCTAGACTACTTACTTGAAACAGATCACGTTCGCCGCTTGACCAAAAATGACCGTAAGATTGTGCAGACAGATTTAACAGGACGTTCATCAAAGTGCCTATTTATTGATTTAAGGTTATAGTTTTTCACATGTTTAACAGATCTTCAAAATAACATAGGTAGTTAAAATACTTGACAAATGCAGATTTAAAAATAATTTTAAATGTGCAATTTTAAAATATAAATAATTAAGATTTGGCCAGCAGTTACTGTAATATAATGGAAAATTTCAAATATTTTAAAGCACTTAAATACTTATGGACTTTAAAATAGGACAGCAAGGCGTCTGCGGCATATCTAGTTGTTTATCGATCATTGCGTAGTTTTAATATAAATAATGTTATAAATAGACAAAAATTATGATTTTTGTAATCAAATATTTTATGAGTTTTCCTTTTTGATGTAAAAACTATGCTATTGTAATTTTTAGGTCTAGTTAAATTTTTAGTGCTCTGGTGCACTATCTGGACAAAATAAATAATGGGAATTTCGCGTTGCTTTTTGTTTAGTCGTTACGTTACTTACGATAATAAATGTTTTCTTTGGTTTTGGTGCCAACAAAGCCATCGAATATAAAGGTTAATTAAAATAAAAATGATGGCTTTGCGGACTCCAATCTTAAAAAAAATTGTAGGCCATTAATTTGTTTCGTACCTACTTTGATTTCGTTTTGTTGATTAATTTAGGGGCTATATAAAAAATATTGTTTTATAATTTTCAGTTATATTTTTTAATTGGTTAGTTTTTTTTAAATAACCTTTTTATTTTAACAAAAGTTTTAACATTCTGCCCTTTAAAAATTCCTGTGTTTGCAGCTCAAAGAATACTCCTTCTTTAAGCTTTGTCTTATTTGGACGTGCGATTTTCCGTTTCAAATAAAGAAAAACATTTCCTTCTGTATTCTAATAACTGTAAACTAATAACAAAAAAAAATACATGCCCAGTTTTATGTTAGATAGTAAAAAATCTGCAACTCTAGCAAGGAATTGTTAAGTTTTTCAAATCGGGCACAGTGTCTTTACGTAACGTCTATTCTTTAACGACTAATGTTCGTTTTTGTCTCTGCCGTTCCACTTGGATATAAACAAAAATATCTGGTGTTGTTATTTTGCTATCGGCCCAGATATCCCGTTTACAGTCTTCGTATTTTATAGTTTTAAGTAATATATGACTTGCACGTTTCTTTCATAGCGTCCATTTAAGCATGATCCACGGGAACAGATGGTTGTTTGTTTCCATTAGACAATAAAATTGTTTCTAGACTTGTTTTTGAAGAGTTAATAAACAGTCCCTCTTTGGTAGGTTTAAAAGAAAACATTTCAAAATATCTAGTTTATGTTTATTGAATTTTTTTGGTGATATGACCATTTACATTACAGTAAAAGGGTTGCAAAGGGAAATTAAATGTGTCTGTGTGTGTGCGTGTCTGTATGTTTATTATTTGTTTAATAAAAGATAAATGTTATAAATACTTTGAAAGCAATAATTTGTAATATTTTTTTTATAAAGGTAATAACACAAAAATAAACAAAATGCCCTTGGCGTAATAGACTACACTTAAACAAACATTCAAATTTACATTAATGAATTACAAAAGGTTTTTTTACAACATTAAGCTCAAATGGAAATTTTTCCGAGTAGCTGCACTTTGGTAATTAAAATAAAGTGTTTTTATTTGCATTTTTATCGTTAACGACAGATGAAGAGATAAAACGTACTTTGTCCTAGTTCGCTAGGCAAAACATGACAGTTTTGTTTATTTTAAATACAAATACGAGGATAAGTCATCATAAAAAAGACTATTTCTACAGTGTTGTTATTATTTTGATTTTTCCACATATATCCACATATATACTAATGCTTTTGTTCAGTCAAGACATTTATGCGATAGATTAAACCCCATTATCTCATTTTGATCCTGTTTTGTCCAGAATTTAAAAAAAAAAACTAAAAGTCCGAAGGAGCGAAATCAGGCAAATAAAGTGGATGCTGGAGCAACTAAATTTTTTTGCTGTTTAAACCTGCTTTTTTCTCTCGAATTTTTTTTATTGACCAAGTAGTTTTTAATAGTACTCTTTATTTATGGCGTGCTCTTTTGAAAAAAAAATTAAGAAGTAAAATTCCCTTCAATTGCTAAATAACTAATAATAGCTTTCCAGCTTAATATAGCGACAGCGCTTTCTTGGAGACCAAACAGCCTAGACTTTGTCTCCTTTTTGTTTTAGGCAATAAGAACTGCAAATAAACACAAGTCTCATCTGCGGTTACTAGTCATTGCACCAAATTTCGACTGATTTTGTTTAAAAAGTCCAGACGTTCTTGTGACTTAACACGTGTTTTCGTTTTTGATCGATTCCTTCAATACCCATCTTAGATATCTTCAGCCGGCTTTCTTGTAAGCCAGGTCCAGAGCTTACCTAATTTGTAGGTTCGTGCAACCACCTTTAAACTCAGCCATTTATTTTTTACCATTGCACAAGAAGATGTTGAAACATCCAACATACTTCTTAACTAATAAGATCAGAACGGTTTTATCATTTAATTAAAAGCAAAATGTTGGGCATTAGCAAACTGCTAATGCCCAACATTTTAACAGTTAGATTGTAAAACATTAGTTTGGTCAAATGAAGGACTGAACTTTTAAAAAATCAATAAGCTTTCTGTATTCTATCCAGTATTAATTGAAGATTTTGCGACCGAAATATTTCCATAGCCGTAAGCTTATTTAAAATAATTATGTAAAGGTTAATAATATAAAAAAACTATATATGGTATTTTTTATAAAACAAAAATTGTTGCTGTAAAAAAGAAATACAGTCGGTGCCAGTACTAGTCCTAAATAATTTCGGCATTAATTTGGTTTAAGGTATAAGAACAGCCATCTACAAGATCAGATTTACGTCAATAAGAAAGAAAACTAAAAGTTTGCATGGAACATAGTAAAAACAAAGAAGCTCATATTTCCAAATTTGGTCAAAAGCTTTAGATATGTTAAGAACAACGATTATTGTGAACTTAGGAGGCAACAAAATTTGAAATTATTTTCTTGATTACCTGCAACAGAAAATATATAAAATAGAGAAGATTTAATTTTCGGACGTCACTGATGGATAGACTGATGGTAAATAGAGACCTGAGGGTTAAATCAAATATAAACGATATTGCGTTAACCTTTAACTATGAAAAAGCTTACACAATGAAAGCCACAAATGAAGATATTATCAAGAAACTTACCCAGCGTATTTTAGTTTTAAGTTTGGTATTCTATATGGTATAGGAGGTAATGAAACTTGGATCTGTTCCTACGAGCCGAGATCAATAATCTAATCAACTACGTTGTGTGCCAAGATGAACCAAAACAAGAAAAATTTGAAGTTCTCAAAGCACCTTCGAAAAAATGGCAAATCAGGTTCCGTTGGTCCTGTAGTATACAAGAATTAATAACGCTGAATAAAATAGAACTACTTGTATGCCAGAACTAAGTAGCAAAATTAAAAAAAAATGCATACTCCTGCATCACCAAAGTGCCAGCTATCACAACGCCGCTAAACAATTAATCATTTTAACCCTAGAACAACAAACCTTGGTAGATATCTACCCCGATTAAATTTTGATAAGTAAATAATAATAAATAAAATTGTAACTGCAGTTTTAAATATTTTTAATATTTGTTAAATTTTTCTTTTTTTCATAATTTTCATAAGAGAAACAAAAATAGATTCTTGCAAACCAATATTTTATGGATATTTATTTATTTTTTCCATTAATGAGATTTTTAATTTTTTAAATTTTTAAAGTCTTAAAAAATAGACTTTTTTTGCAAAACATTATGATGGAATATTTTTTCTTAAAGCCTTACGAAATTCCGTTGGGCATTTAAAAATCGGTTGTTTAGAAAAATAGTTAAAAATTTTTGTTTGCTAAATGACGGTTTGACTGTTTTTCAGTATTTATAGCTATTCAAATCAACTTTTAACCAACTAAATCTTGATAAAATTGAAATTGCTCTTCACCTTTCCTTGGCATCAAAAAAAAAAAAAAAAAAAATCGAGTACTCATAAGTCAGATTACTCTTTTC